>UYWX01020369.1:52472-93001 GCA_900622495.1 Hydatigera taeniaeformis | reverse complement strand
GCGCTTATTAATCTTGGATTTCTCCACTAAAAAGTAGAATTCCTTTGCAGTCATGAAAAGAGTTTCTGACCTTCCGGCCGAGAGAACTCGATTTTGAGGTATTTGCATGCATTGAATCAGTGCATTATCCGATCGAACCGTTGCTCGTCGGCGTGTTCGTACTGTTCTTTTCCGAAAATCGGTCGACTAATTGGCAAATTTTAGCAACGCAAACGTAAGATGTCAGTAAGAAAGCGGTGTCTGTTGGGCAATTAATTTGCCCGCAAACCATGTCGCTCTCAAAAGCACCTTGCACCTAAAAGTCGTTTAAGAAAACGTCGGATTCGCTTCCAACTGCCACCACTGCAGCGTCCCGAGGCTTCCCATAGGATGGAAGAAGGCATAAGCGAGGTTGAATACATGTATTCCGAAGACGACAGGGCTAATGGGGCCTGAGCGTGGCCCGAAGGCCAGCCCCTGTGTACAGCGGCCAGACAAACTAAGGTGATCGCCAAACGTCATGTGCTCACATAAACGAGGTATTACACATATTACGCAGAAAGCATACATTCAAAAAAAAAGGAGGGAGGCGTAGAGCCCTGACAACGCCTAAAGGCAATCTTATTCGTACAAAGGCAAAAAGAATATCAAACTGACCTACAGACATAATGTAGTCACATAAAGTAATCAACTACCATCTGCGCCAGACACTAGCTTACCATGGAAGATGCACAAACCATTAAATTACGCATCCTTTATTTCTCTTCAAGATGAGTTGAGTGATTGAATTTGTCCTTAGCCCAACTCTTTAGATTCTTCACCATAGCAATCATCGAGAGTGACTATCCGATGATGACTTATGCTATATTTCTTGATTGGATACAGGACGCAAAGGGAAATGAATACGGTCAGATGAATGTTTACACAATTCAAGAGAAGTATCTCAGCGTCTCGAGATTTCCCTCTGGGTCACAGGCACTAAGTGGGGGTTACTAAACGTGTTCCAGTCAGATACGAATAAATTTGATTTTGGCTTAACGCGAAGACCAGCCCACGAATATACAATGGCAGGACAATCTAAACTTAAATATAAATTTAATGACTCGCATATACAGAGCTTGAGACATTTAAAATTCATCGGTTAATCATAAAAAGGCATACTTCTCGGAAGGAGTAGGAGAGAGCGGAACAAGCTCAGAGGAGACCAAATCGATTTAACATCCACACAGCCGCGTACTCCAGCCCGCAAAAAGTGGTAAAATAGCCAGTCGTGTGCCGCTCACAGCAAGTTACGGATGATTATCTTCCTCATACGAAGGCTGAGACTACACTTGATAATGGACCTAAGATCGAGGTATTAACAAGCAAACCTAAAGGCTACGATATTCCTCACGGTAAGCACAATAGAAACCGAAATCCACGAAACGGTAGACAAAATGCCGTCAGCGCCAACTCAGTAGATATAGTGGGTTTCAGTACCATGGAAGACTTGCGGCTCAAAAAACACCAACGAGACATGAATGCATCACAGCTACAAAGCCACACCTCAGTTGATCTCCGGTTTCCTTTCCTTATAAGAGAAGATATGCAATTCGCTCGAGCTCTAGGTTCCCCAAACTTTCACCGCCACTTCAGCGTCTACTATGCCGAACTAATATTCTCATCAGCATAAGTAGTTATCCTGCATGTTCTTGCCATGGAACTTCAATTACCATTCGGTGCTACAAAAAAAGAAAAGAAATATCCTTATTTCATGATGCATTATGGGCAGAGATCATGCAGGTAATCATGTTCAGCCTTGGTCATCAACCACCGACCCGTTCCAAAAATACGTAGTACAAATTCTGCTGAGCAATGAGTCTTCTCCAGACTAAAAATCCTATCAATCATGGAAGAAGCATAAAAACAATAGACGTAAAAGAATAAAATCACATGATTTACCAGCTTTCGCAATAACATGATTCCCCTTCTAATCGTCGCTGGCATGAGTAAACTCCATACAGAAAGACGATAGAGGGAAGTGGAAGGGAATGACGAAGAGGTTACAAATATGGCTTGTTCAAGCCTATGGCTGCGAACCAAAGAGGACATTGGAGAAAGCACACATACGCATTAGTGGTCAAGCTGTACCAAATCGAAAAGGAATTCCACTGAGCAAGCTTAGTGGTAGGACGTTGGTTGGAAGAAGTTTAGAAACAAACATAGTAGTGGAAGAGAAGAAACACCTGAGTTCCGTGTATAGCTTGGAGGGCTACGATACAAAGTAGATTCAGGACCCGCACCGTAGGCCTTTCAGCGGCACCGTTTAGAAACCATGTGCGTACTCCCTATCATCTTCTTTCACTTGCTGGGAAATGAAGAAGCGTTTGGTTTTCTTGATGGATGGTGGACTGAGGATGTGGACAACAGTATGGTTTGAGAGAAGACAGGATCAGAGTCGTTCTCCGGTATTTGAGTTTAAACCGGTGAGTCACGCTGACCACAGTGAGCTACTCAGTGAAAGCCATGCAGTCCTTGAAAGGAGTGGTTCTGCCGCCGCCTTTGCAAGCGTTAAAGGGTTTGTTTACTCCTACAATTACCACCAGTTTCTCTCCGGTAGAATAGTTCGAGAAGAAGACGGAAATCGGAAGCATGCATTTTAATCACATCCAATCCTGACACCCCACCACAAAATCTCACCTGGAATACCATGTTCGATGAACGCTCCTCATGAGAAGCTCCTTAAAACAAACAACTTACTGACCATTAACTTAGCGTATATACGACAATAAACAAGATATTTTGAATTTACATGTTTAAGAGAATAAAATACTGCATGAAACTTG
Organism: Hydatigera taeniaeformis; assembly: GCA_900622495.1. Taxonomy (NCBI): domain Eukaryota; kingdom Metazoa; phylum Platyhelminthes; class Cestoda; order Cyclophyllidea; family Taeniidae; genus Hydatigera; species Hydatigera taeniaeformis. The sequence goes on along the minus strand of UYWX01020369.1, from coordinate 90,197 downwards.
TTGCATTAGCTAAATGCTTCATGAGTGAACATTCAGAACTTTATTGAATTACTTATTTGATCAGGAAGATCAAAGTACCAATAGTAAATTTGAGACGCAGAAAAATTTTTAACGATTCTTAACGTTTCTGTATGTAGCGACCCGAGGCTTTCAATGGGGTAGTAGAAGGCATAATTGGGGTTGAATACATGTATTCCGAAAGCAATAGGAGAAATGGGGCCTGAGCGCGGCCCGAAGGCCAGCCCACGTGTACAGGGTCCAGACAAGTTCTCAAGTGACCGCCAAACGTTAGATAGTCACATAAACAAAGCATTACACTGTAGGGCTCTGAGATTTTTCTTCAAGTCGAAGAGGTCTTTAAGTCGGGCTAAACGCCTGTGTAGTGGGGGGCTAATAAGAGACTGGGCCTTGCCTTGGACTATAGACTATCTCATGCACACAAGAACAAAGCAATCGCCAAAGCAGCCGCTAGGCATAACGTGATCACATAATCAATGTATTGCACTGCCCATCCCTCATTTTGAGCGAACCCCCAGGCGAACCAACCATTACAACATACCCGGTGCTACAGACCACCCGCGTCAGGTATCAGAAAAAATGATACTGAGTGATTGTAATTGGCCTAATCAGCAAATTAAATGGACCTGGAGTAACGCTTGATTTACAGAGTAGGAACTGTACGATGAAGGTTCTGTTGACCATGAATCATGTCCGCAATTAAATGTTTGTATTCTGATCTAAAACAGATGCTTAGCTAGGAATCTGAGACTCAATATAATATAGTGTGGAAAGAGATTTGGCGTAGTGTCACATGGATATAGTACTTGGCGCGAAACTTTCTTATGCAATTAACACCGGTGTACCTTCATTTGTTACTAGCTTGTCTGGGGAAAAAGAGAACAAGTTGGAACCACATAAAGACAACATTCTCAGTCCTTCTGTTGTAGAGAATTCAAAGAATCTCCTACTCTTATTGTATGCGCATCCTTTGCTTCGTAGATGCATGTTACAAACTGGGATAGAAGTCCCGAGTTCGCTTTTCCCCACCATGAATGTGGCTCCCCGAGACTCCCCACTAGGTAAAAGAAAGCATTTTGAAAAAGACCCAATGAATCCGACTTCTTGAAAGTGGATAGACCGAATCAGCTGAAATTCCCGCTCATACTTCTCTGACTGCAGCCACCTATTCGAAAGATTAATAACCCAACTGAATTGTCGTACAATGTCCGCCCTCCAGCCTTAAGGAGGGAAAGGAGAGTGCTCCATTTGTCTCCACGTGAAATTACTTCACGGATAGTCAACAGAATGGACGAAATGGTGACTTGAAGGAATGGAGAAACATTGAATGCTGACACTGACGAGTGTTAGAGATGCAAACTTCAGCGATAACAACTGCCAACCTCTTAAATCCTTTCACCTGAAAGCCAATGATGAATTTCAACATGGTACAGACAAGATCTTCAATCCCTCAAGCCTACCACCACAAGACTTGAAGACCTCCTCTTTTGCTTCCGCATTCGAGCTACTTTGGCACTTGTCTTCACTACCAAAACTATGTGCATGGGGTAAACCGGAGGAACAAAGTAGCTTTCTCCCTCTCAACACAAGACCAACTAGTGGATTCACATACGGGTTGAATTTTCCTGATTGTTCTGCAAGACACCTTCAGATTTGACTTCATGAAGACGACTAGCTATCATTCCATCCACCTTCAGTCTTGTTTAACATTTTCACAACACAACAGAAGTTGGTGTCACTACTAGCTGTCAAAAGCAGTGAGTTGAGTTGCTACTGCTAGTGTTATCATCAACTTCGGGACACTCCATTCCTCCTTCAAGAGCAATGCATACTCTGCCTCTTCATGCGCACAGTCGAGCCCCATATATCCATTTCATCCTTTTTAATTTCGTGATTTGATTCTCTTCATCCCACTGTCTAGGTCCATTCAGACGACCCACACAGCCTACTAAGGCAATTATGACAAGTACATTGCTTTCAATAGCAAGAATTCGAATAAAGTCGAAACTGACATTCCTCTCAGTACTACTTGACCTCTTCTTCCATATTCCCATCACAGATGCAAACAAACGTTTGCACACCAATATGGTCCTTCTCCAGCCACCATAACCCTACAACAGGTCCTCCTCCACGTTTCGCTGGCATTCTCGCATAGCACACACACTCCTAAATGAGAATCGCTGTAATGCGCCCCCTGTTCTCGGAACAGGAGCGACGCGACTCCGGGTTTGTCAGATTCACCCCTTATTAAGAAACAGCTACAATCAAATATCCTAACTTGCGGAGGTTCAATAGAGCTTCATCTACCCATTAATGCTTTCCTCTCCAGCGGGTTTTGGGATAAGGATCGGCAGTAACACTTCTTACCCATGGTAAAAAGTACGTATTCGACAGCGAAAAGACGGGCATAGGAAGACCCACACTATCTAGTCGATCAAATAAGGCTGACATCCAAATTGGCAGCTGCACCACTTGGAAGAAGAGGATCACTAGAGGACCTCTTTACACCTCCACGTACTGCCACAAGGAGGTGACGACGTCGTCCACGTTGACGCCTATGTCCACTTCGGTCACCAGGATGCTGGAACGGGGCGGCAGCATTAGCACCGCTTTTGGCGTAGGTGGTGGTGGTAGCGGCAGAGACACTGCTGAAGCACCCTGGCATCATGAATGGCTGCAATTCGAGGGGAAGGAGCTGGCGGACATTTGCTGCTCTACGAAGAATGAGGTCACGAGCAAGGATACCTCCTCCACGACGTGGATGAGAACGGTGGGAAAAACCATCCATGTCCTCGTCATTTTCACTGTCGTGATGGGCTAGGAGACAGTCGTTGCTTAGGGAACGCGGTCGACCGACATCTGTGAAGGTTGAGTAAAAGACCAAGGGTTATTTAATCTGACCACATTCTTCAAAAGTACCTACTAATTTGAAATTTTATTCATCTACGATCACCAAGTCCACGTCTAGCCGTCCAGTTTCTCCCTCTCCCCCTCCACCCATAACCAGACTTGGAGTGATGACTTACCAAGCCAAAGATCTGCAGGGATCAAAAACGAGCCACTCTGAGGTTCCCCATTCGCCGTATTTCCTTCTCCATCATCGAGGAATTCGCTATCAAAAGTTCCGTCATCAGTCAATTGATCATCATCTATTTGCGAAGTGACTGTGGTAACAGTTCCACTGTCAAAACCTTGAAGACGTCTAAGAAGACTGTGCGAATTCACATAATCTCCCCTTTTGGGAGTTCGTATAAATGGATGCATCGAGGGTGGTGGTATCGATGGCGGTGGCGGTGGTGGTGGTGGTGGAAGAAGTAGAATAGCTTTTCCATGCAATGCCTCGTTAGGACGGTTGGTATTCGAGAGGCCTAGAAAGCAAGACTAAGTGAAGTAAACTCTTCTGCAATTCTTCGAACCTTCAAGAAGTATCAAAAAATAAAGTCCAGCCTCGAGGCAATATGTAAGAGGCTCCAAGAGTTTTGAAGGGGACAAAAATGGGACCTCAATTGACAGCAGACCAACCTTCCGAACTGGAAGCAGAAGGCGATGACTGTGTCTGCAACGACAGCGCTGACTGCCATCCCATGGCATGAAGGCGCTGACATATTCGACGCGCTTCATCCACAATGTGTGCATTGAGACGAAGGTGGAGTTGATAGGGATTATCAGTTCTTCGAGGAAGTAGACTTCCACGTCGGTGGCCACGCACGTCTCTCGGCCGCCAACCTCCGTGTTGCAGTATCGGTCGCAGTGGTATGCAGGTAGTAGGTACGGCCGCCGAGTAGGCGTTTTCCAAGTTGTCGTATTCAGCCCTGAGGAAGGACTATGAGATTTCAGAAGCAAGCTATGGAAAGCACAACTTTCAAGCAAAATACTTTATTCAGATAGATGATGTCGATCCTTCCTTGCTTGCAGGCATGTTAGCTAGTCAGACCCGGAGTTGAAGGAAGTGAAAAAAATGTTCCAGTATCCAGAAAGGAGGCATCAAACTCACATATCCTGCCCACTGGTGGCACCTCTTGATGACGGATTGTTAAGAGGAGGAGAAGGAGGACAGGTAAGATCGACCAAGAGGGGTGGAGATAGTGGTTTGACGATTTGATTGTTTACTGACAACGATGTTGGTGGATGCTGATTAGCAACTGCGGCAAAGTTGGGCAGACGGACAGGAGCTATGTCAGGCAGACGACGTCCCCGCCTATGATGATTGCCTGATTGATCGATGAGAGGGAAGTAGGCAGGGGGCAGGAAGACGGAATCGTCGCCTTCTTCGTGGTTGTCACCATCAACATCCGGATCACTTGTATAAGCGGCGAGCTAGGTGGATGAGTGGAAGTGAGGTTCTGTGATAATACCTTCCTTCAATTCCTTCACCCATTCAGATGGATATTCATCAACCGAGCCATTCATTTATCTTTAAATGCGCAAGATCATCCACTCAACTGTTTAGCTCATCTACCCTTACAACCAGTACACTTCATCCCGTCGTAAGACCCACTCAAAGATCTACTCCTTACTTATCTACCGGTTGGATGGCATCAAATACTCCATTAATTTAACTGTCAGCACGACTATGGGGCTAGCGGTCCTTCCATCCACCTACACAAAGTTACTTGTGTCATCCATTCACCTGACTAGACTCTCGTCCATCAGTCAACTCAGCTACCTTTGAGTTCACTGACATCCACATTTAACCACCTCAAAAGATCTTACAAGGTGGGCAGAAGAGGAGCCCTCTTCATCCCCCCCTATGCCAGCAGTGCCGACGGCAGCAGAGGACGAGAATTCCGAGAAATCATCCTCCAATGGACCTCCAGTCTCCACCAGTAATGAGTCACTCATTTTCGGTGCCTTTGATGACACCCCATCGACACCGCCTCCGCCCTCGGTGGAAGTCATCCACGAAGTGTCCATTAACAAAGGAACATCACCAGACTCTGCACGCGTCGAATTGTTTGCCATCTCGGCCTCCAAGTCTTCTTCTTCGTCATCGTTCACGCTAAGGTCGGTTATTCCACCTTCAACTGTGATAAAGAAAGGACTTTGGTAATTCCCTGAAGTTATTTACCAGAGTTTGACTTTTCGATAGCTTGACCAGTACAAAAATTAAACTGTCTGAAGAAATTTCATTACAACGTTTTCATAACACTTTCACCAGCCTTAGGGATGAACTGCCTACTTGACCTATGGACGTCACTCGAATCCTCAAGCGCTGAAGTCCGCCCACCCAATTCCACTCACTCTCCGTAAATTAATTCATTGAGAAGGACCCCTCAAATTCATGGTCAACAGTTCCTCCTTTGGTGACAATGAGGCATGAAAAAAACCCAGAAGTAAAGGATTACTGGACGATTCAATCAGAGTTTACATTGATAATGGAGTCAAGCTAAAAAATATTTTGCCTTAAGCCATCACTTTTCTTCTAATACAGGTCCAGCCTTCATGACAGTTTAACCACCTTTTAGAACCTTAGATGAGTCTGACAGCTGTCACTTTTGACCCCTTGAGGTCGCGCTTGTAGGCAAATGGAATGCTAGAGTGAATACCGACTTCTGGGATCCCTAATCACCATGTCCTAAAAATGTCATCAGTAGGTTGAACTGATTGGCTGGTTTAAAAGAATCCACTGGATGAACGGAGACCAATTGTCCCTCAGAAATATTTCCCAGGTCATTCCCAAGATTGTTCGAAAGAGAGGCGGCAGAGACGAAGAAGATATTAGGACGGCATAAGCCTAGTGTTTTGGATTGGAGGTGCTAAGGATGCTGTCCCCAGCACGTTTTCTTTTGAATGTCAACTTATAACCAAATTGCATCCAGCTACCGATTCTCAGTACACCTTTTGGAAACAAATGAAAAGTATAAAATACAAGTTCCAAGACCCACACACAATTCTTGATTCACTCAAAACGTCTACCGTACTATGAGTTATTTTTGTAAAAAGCTTTGAATAAGCACTCTATTGTAGACCAGTCATGCTGTAATTTAAGGACCAATCAACCGGCCAATCGGAAGGCCGGAAATGGCAGACCAATCCGAGGAGAGGACGTATTGAATTAGCAAAAAACCGAGCTCACATTCATAGTCGCAGGCAGCAGAAGGAACAGCGCAAGTGCTCAACAAATCGATTGACGTGGTGTCCTTGTCATTCAGCTAAAAGTTGGGCAAGGAAGAGAAATTTCAGTGATCTAATGTCTCAACTACTCCAATTCAGACGCATATAAGGCATTCATCAAAGTCTATCAAAAGCTGACTTCCAAATAAACTCAAAATTGAGCTGTTGAATGTAAACAAGTATGTTCTGGGGTTAAAGCTCTTTCCAGGAGGAGTTATCCAATGAGAAAGAAGCGAATTTGATTGATTAAATAGAAGAAATTCGATTAGCTACTTTGAGAAGCAAAAGAAACAACTATCAGCTAGCCGACCCACCAACTTGCCAACAAACTGACCTTTGAAGAAGTCCTCCTCTGAACTTCCCCATTGTTACTGGCAAGAGCAGCACCACCGGCAACGATCGGTGGATTGTAGAGCGTTTGACGTGGATTGGAAGGTGGTGTGGAGGGGCGCCGATAGTTTGGAAAGTTGGATCCACTACTGTATGGAAAAGGAATAAGCAAACCCGGCAGTAAATCAATCATAACATACTGAAATGCCTTCTTTGAGGCTATAAAGTAACTAGATGAAATGTAAGAGATAAAACCATACCTTCTCTCCTCCTTACCTTAGTTCTAATGCCTTGAGGGGAAAAGTTGCCACAACCACTGATTCATCTTATAACGACTTGATTTAATTCTCTGTCGGTGATGAGCGAATGTGAAAGGTTAAATTTCCCAGTTCCACCTTACAAAGATTCGCTTCTCGCAGAATTTTGTCATACGCCAATCTGGCGTTCAGGAATGGCTACGAGAAGGAGCAAACTGGGAACCCCAAACAACGCAGCTCAAAAGCGCCAAGCATATCACTGCCCTCGGACATCGGAAAAACCACCCTCAGCCTCCGACTCAACACTTTGTGTACAAGCATTGTCATTGAAGTGAATCAAAGGTGTCAACCAAGAGGCGTCAAAGCATGGAGAAAAAACCCAACTCACGAGATAACTGATACACTAAAGTCGCCTAGCATTGGAGCTCGTTGAAGCCATTCAACACCAGCGTCCAGACAACCATCTGACATCTCGTCGCCCGACCGTTTGATGCCATCAATGATATTACCATTAGCCACCTCCTCCTCTTCATCATCATAGTATTCGTTGTCAGTGTAGAGAGGGTTACTATGATGATGATGCGTATTAGCGGTGGTTGTAGGCGAAGCAGAGGACAAACTGGTGACTCCTTCACTTTGCAGTGCTTCAACACGCTCACAGGCCCCTTCAACAGCGAGGAAGACATTGTCGGAAGAGGTGATCGAGGTTGCAGCAACGTCAATAGCAGCTTTTGGAGGCTCAAATATCGGCTGAAACAGAAAGGACTGGAAAGTAAGGCACTAAAAGTGTCTCCAACTCATTTTCTATCTCCATCTTACTTGATGACCTTGATGGTTAGCATAGCCACCGGTGTCCTTGGTGACGCAGTAAGGAGATGCTGTCACCCCATTTCCCACCAACCTAGTCGTGGGTTGAGCATAACCGTTGACAATCTCCACCTCGGCCATAGCGAAACAAGCTGCAAACAAAAAAATAAATCCAGATGAAGTGAGTAAACATTTCAGAAGGGCGTTCAATACGCCATAAATTCACTACCCCTATCAACATTGTCTCCGTCAACAGGGCCATCCAAGGAAACAGATTTTTGAGCCCACCGAGAGGACGGAGAGGAGTGACGAGGTGGTAGAAGCGGTGAGGACAGTTTTCGATCCCGTCGCGGCTAGGAATTGGAAGGAGTAAAGCTTCAATGTCTATGTAAAACCAAACCATTAGTAGAAGGTTTAAATTCGCGCACCAAGAGTGGAGAACTATGGTTTTGATATCGCGCCTCACCCACTGCGTAGTGTCGCTTATGCGGTGGTGGAGGTGGCGGTGGAGGGGAAGAATTTGAATTAACCAATGAGGAAGCAGACCGAGGATGTTCCAAGTTTGGCGGAGTCGCGAGTGGCTTTTTTGACTAAAATACAGGAGGAAAACGAAAAGTAAGGCCTACCTCAATAGTGATGTTTTTGGAAGAATTATAAGCACAAAACTTACTCTATTTCGAATAACGGGTGGCTGAATAACGGTGCTGAGGACTGGCCTCATAGTAGCGATCAAACGTGGGATGTGTTGAATTTCTACGGTCCAGAGAAACACCTCGGAAGCACTATTACTGCCTCCACCACTGTTAACGCCAATTGGTTGTACTCCGACTAGGGATTCGGTACCCCGACGGGAGACGAAATCGGTGGATGCAAGGAGTAATGATCGATCCATTGGGGTAGGGGGAGTGGCGTTGGCAAGGCGGAGGGCAAAGTCGAGGGTTTCGTGAAGAAGAAGAAATTGAGGACCATCGACTACACCGCTCAAAGTGGCACCGATGTGAAGACCTGAAAGAGCATAAAAGTTATGGCTACCCTAGTGAGACAAGTAAGAAGTAGGACGCTAAGTTGTAGGAACCAAAATTGCTACAACTGAAGTGCCAATCTTATGGATCAAATCCATCATCTTTATCAAAACTAAACAAAAACGAACCGATTTGTAGGCGACAGGCGAGAGCCTCATCCCCACTGCGGAATTCTTCACTAGATTTTTGAAGACAATGACGCTCCAACTCTTCAAATAGTTGGATGAGAAAGACACCGAAGAGACCTAGCTGCGATGCTGAATCCCTTGAATCCTTCAGGGACAAAAAGAAAGGCCAAATTACAGGTCTCACTAAGTCGTTATCTAATCAAGCCGCGATAAGGGTTTTGAACTGGGTGTCTCCAACCCCAATGACCAAGTCGGCAAATAAAAAGGAATATTTTTGAGTAGAGGGGAGATTTTTATCCTTATAACAGGTTTGAGCCATTAAAATGCTACTTACAACCGATATAAGTAGGGGATAAAACATACTGCATCCAAGAGTGCGTAGGCCACGCAATTTCCAACCGAGTGAACTTTAACAAGAGGTAGAGAAGGTTTTGACAGTGATTTAATTATTTTATGCACTGCGCTTCCAGTTGTTTCAGTATCACCACCACAAGCCATTTGATCAATCAGGCAAATGCGACGGTTGAGTCGACGGACGGCATCAGCGATCACCGTTGCCTCGCGCGATCGACGACTAGCGGTAGAGGAAGAAGCAGTGGCAGTGGTAGTTATAGATTGGCTCAGCGCAACACTCCGAATTGGTGATCGTTGATACTGGAGCATATCGTCACCCTTGCCTGAAATGGAAGGATAAAAGACCTGAGGAATGAACTCTTCGCAAATGGCATGGAAGCCATCCACTCATACCTATGCCATGTATAGTGATAGCGATTACACCAGTGGCAAGATGCTCCCGCGGTGGGAAGAGGTCAGAAAGGCTTGAGGGATATGTACAGGACTCTGCAAGAGTGTTTGAGGGTTCTGTTGGTAAATGAGCGCGGGGGATTTGATTGTCCAATAAGTGTTCAAGGGCTAAACGACGTCCGGTTAGATCAATCTTTTGCTCAAGAAGCTGAAAACGGAGAAAGGAATATGAACATTGACCGATTCTATGGGAGGAAAGATTACGTCAAAGAAGGCCCTTCGAATACCCACTGATCTGTAATACCCGAATCAAGAAAGCGAGTTTAGACAATTAAAAAGGAGGAGAATGACTGACTTACAATCTTAACCCACTGTTCAGTCCAATGACGTAGTTTCGCGGTTTGCCATGGCAACAAGCAAACAAGAAAAACGAATACAAGGTGAGCTGCCAAGGAGTTGGGAAGCAAGTTCGTCCAGAAGAACGCCGAGCTGGACAAAAGGATGATAGGAGAGAGAAATGAGACTATGGAAATAACGAAAACATAAAATATAATCCAATCGAATAGCTAAACATCACAAGAAACGTTGTAAAAAGAAAAAAACGCATTGTTAACAAATTCTACTCACAAATTTACTAACCAATGGAAAGCCGGGAAAGAAAGACTTTAAAACTAACCAGTACTGCAATGCAATTACAATCTCACCTGCTGTTGGAAACTGAGGCGGGAAGATGAATGAAACGAGTGGTGGCAAAGGTGATATGAAGGCCAGAGAAAATTGCTGCAACAATGGCACTGTTAAGCGGTGTTGGAGGCACGGATGGAGTCAGAGAAAGTAGAAGGAGGAGACTGAGACAGGCCAGTATGGTGGTGGTGCTCAATTGTGGTGTGCGGTGCCACGGTGTTGCAAATTCACTAAGAGGTTGGTGTACTTCGAAGGAGACAAACATCTGAAGCATGAAAAGGAAAGTGAGGCATTCATTCACATATTTGTTACCTGATGAGGTGTCATAGATTAAAAGAATTGCATTTGAGCCTGAAAAAGAATGACGTGAAGTTGTAAAGCGTCAAACAGGAAGTTAATGAGATCGCATCAGTGTCGCGGTCAGTTACGCACCACATGGGAAGCAGACGTGACCCAAAGGCAAGCTAAAATGAGCTATGTAGGAGCTTGATTTATCCACCTCCCACATTTTCGTAAGCACTTACAAGACCGGGCAAACATTAGCATACCGATCCTAATGCGTTCACCACCGGAATCACGTAAATGTCATGGCGAGATTTTCCCTCGGTAAGTCGGACGGTGAAAGCCCACAACATGTGCCCTGCACCACTTTATAACCCCTGGCTGCATCGACTCGGATTGCTTGTGGGATTTTCTCGACCCGAGGAAAGTTACATACCTTCTTGGCCTTTTAGTAGCACATATACCGCTAATAATTTGATTTGGGGAGTTTGAATGGCCTACCTTAGATCATTTGAATTCTCCAATCCTACATTCAATGTCCAGAAGTGTTTGTTTAAATAAAGCGAAAAGCCCCCGATACGGAGACATAAATTTGCTGGGTGGATTTGATGAATCAGGCAGACTTGGTGAGCATAAACAAAAAGGTCTAGCCACTTTTGGCCAACTTTTTTGCTTGATTATTCGTGTTTTTAGCTCTCCTCTTGATAAACCATATTTAACGACAAAAACCACAATTGCAGACGTTATATTTTACTACTTAAATTCAACCTTCAGAGACAAGGCAGACTGTACTACTTATTAGAACTTAAGCAACGTACCAAAGTTCAATCTATTGTTTGGTTTCGACCATCTTTCCATCGAATTGTTCTACCGGTTATAATTACATGCACATGCATTAGAAGTTCTATTTTTGCATTAGAATACAACCTCTAGGTACAGGACAGACGCTCCTACTCGTAAAGAAATTAAGTAGCATGTGTAAAACCACGCTGCTGCTATAAGTTATAACGGTGAACTATGGCAATTAATTTGCATTTGCACCACCAATGCTACCACTCACCCTACCACCTCCGCAAATATGTGCTGGAATAATCATTGGCGTCCGATTTACAGTTGCGACTCTAATATCGGACGTATGGGCTCCACCCCGCACCCCATAGTACCCCCTTAAAACTGATGATCTTGGGACAGAGAAGAGACATTGACATTTGTAAACAGAAGTGTCAAATTCGCCTGAATCACTGATTTTCATGCCCAAGGTAGAGAGGCTGGTTATTTGACAAGTTCACATCACAGTAAAAACGCTGGTACACATACTGACAGCACGCCTTTTTGTGTTTTAAAGTCAAACAAATAATTTATTGTAATAGAAATTTGATGAATGATAAAAAGTTAACTAGGTCACATAAAAACTGCAAAATCCTCTCCATGCACCTATATCACTGCAATAGTTTACCCTTTAGTGCCGAGAATTGGTTGACGCTATCTTTTTGACAATGCGTATTTAGTTTGGTCAAGGACAGGATCGCTCCAACGATGCTTTGCTCCGTCTCCCCTTCCATTACAAAGATGCCATTACCTGGTGCATATTAGGCACCGCTACTGAGAGGCCTTCAGCTCAATTCCGTCTCCGAATTGGCATATTTGACGAGAAAAGCTAATTTGCCACCCAGCACAAAGGTGCAAGCGTTTGTGGGTGTTACGAATTTGGGGACCCAAGCCGGAAAACGTCTACCTCCTCCTTGAACCAAACGAACACAACAAAGTCAGGCGTAAGAGAGAACCAACTGTGAGAAGAGATGGCTGTGCGCTACCATGACACCATCTTCGGTGAATGAGACGTTGGACAAAGTCCGTGTCCATTCCAGTAGTAGAAAATCTACAAGACGCCTTCCTACAGACGCGCTGACTCAGACATGTCAAAAAGGCTAAACAGTCATGCCTTTTGACAAGTGAGACGCACACACTCTTAAACGTGATTGTGATGATTCGACTCTCCCATCTCACCAAACGCATCCTCTGGACGGTCACAAACAGCCGGTGTAGGTTGATGCTAAACAAGTCAGGCCATGTGACACTCACTCAACTCTGATGTGCAACTTGGAGAAGGGGAAGGAGGTGGAGGAGGAGGTCGACCTGTCTACGACTAAACCTTCTCGTGGGAACGAAAGTGACGCATCTATCCATAACAATGACATCGAAGTGCGCCGGTACAAAGTATTTCGCCTTTCCCCATGATCTCCTATCCTGAGATCTCCCTCGCTTTCTTGACCCGTTGAAGCAAAACAAAGTATCAAGCTGAACCAAAAATCACACAAGCTTTCCTCTCCCCTCTCCTCCCCCTTCCCTTCCACCCTTGTTTTTGATGTACGTGGACCTACAAAAAGCGTGGGGATTGTAAAACCCGCCAGTTGTAGAACACGGATCCAGTCGTAAACACCAATGTCCATCAAATAAACACAGCCCAGGCACACAGTCGTCAAAGGATGGTGCAGGCATTCCTAATTTGGTTAAAATGTGATGTTTCACTACAGGATGGAGAGTCACAATGGAGGATGAGTGAGATGGACAGACTCAAGAATTGTGTCGTAAACAAAGCGAGGATTGTCAGTGTAGGTTTTCACAGCTCAATCTCCCTTGGTTGAAAAGGCTTCTAAAGATCAACTTCATTTCAAAGCTGAAGTCCAGATGGCTCAAATAAAGGAGTCCGTGAGTTTTAAGTGTCATGGTAGAGGCATAGCCGAGTTCTCAATTAATTCGCATGCAGTTCGTTCCACGTCCTGGTTTCAAAAGTTACGGTCCTACCTGGTGGTTGGACCCCTCGACCACACCCACAGGAGAATGGAATTTAGAATACCATCAACTGGCCACTCACCTCCTCTGCTCATGGACTCGGCCACCTCCTTAGGAGGCCTAAAATTGCCTTCAATAGACAAGGAATGGAAGAAGGCGCACAGTAGGCAAATCAGGTGCCTACATGATAGGAAAAAGGAGGGAGGAGAGAAGTAGATAATTCGCAGCTGCAATTCCAACAGCATCACTGCAGCAATGTCGCTACCTGCCCACCCAACCAGGTGACTCAGCAGAGAGAGCGGAAATGGAAAAAGAAACGACTCCTCCGGACCAGCTGAAATGCCACCTCGTGGAGGCGGAGGAGGAGGGGCGCAGCACATTCAAATTCACGATCCATCTTCAAGATGTACGCAGGCTGAAGGTGGACCTCAGATTTGGGCCACACCAAGACAAAAAACTCACAACACTATAGAGAAGCTACTTTTTGTTATTAATGATAGAGGAAAGAGGCGGTCTTTTTGTAGTTCTGTAAAATGCTGAGTGCGGAACTGAAAGGAGACTTCGGCAGGAAGGAGAGAAGGGGACGGAAATTAGGCAAGATCGGATGTAATATTTAATGCATCAATCAAATTTCCTCTAATCAAAACGGTTCAACGCATTCACCCAACTCCGGAATCACTTAAGCACTAACCAACCTGCCTCTTGAAGCCTTCATCTCACTCTCCACAGTCAGATCACCCACCCGTCTATCGACACAATCATCCACAGTTCCGTCGATTCATACATCCACCGAGGCCCTTCTTCGTCCAACCATTCGGTCTGTTGATTACCCAATCTTCCGATCTTCTCAGTATTTCATTCATCATTCTTTCCAACACGTTGTTAATGCCTTCCAGCTATCCATCAAACCCTGCGTCTACCCATCTTATTTTCGTATTTTTTTTGTCTCAGTCATTGAGAGAATTGTTCAAGACAATTAAGTTAATGTGGAATGATGACTAACGGTTCCACGTTCACCTTCGTAGTGGAATGCAACATTTGTCGTGGACCAGAGACGGTGCTGTAATCATTAATCAAGTAGGGAACGAAATAGGGAACAGGGATATTGTACTTGTGAAAAGGTAAGCCAAAATAACATTGCATTTATAGACAACTTTGATGTGATGATATGGAGAAAAAAAGATAATCAACTTTCCATCCCTTCGGCGTGTCAATGACCGAGTCGCTCCGCCCGGCTGAGGAGCCAACAAGTCTAAGTGCTTCAAGAAGGAATGCAGTTGCGTGAATGAATGCTTTCCTTGGGACCAGCTTCAGAAGAATCGGAATGAAGTCGACGTTCGTCAAGTCAACACCCCTCCAATTTCCCCATAACGAGCTACGTGGCCTTGAGGGCAACAATTTACACGGAAAGACATACTTCTTGTGGACCATTGCCACTCCTTCCCCTCTGGTAAATTTTGCAGATATTCAACGCGTCTAGCCAACCGGCAAATGCGAAGCACTAACAATGGCGTTTGACTTAAATCCGATTCCTACGAATTCAGCTACCGCTGACATCCACCCACGAATGTTCTTTTCCGTAGAACGTCTGTTTGGATACCGAAAATTCCTGCAAAGCAGTTTTTCTCTGGTTTTCTTTCTTATTTTTACACTGAACTGCTTAATGATGGGGAGGTGAATAAGAGGAGGGGGAATCTAAAATTCCACCACAGTGAAATCGACAATACTTCGGCGGATGATCGACCTCTCTCCTGATTGGTCAGTCATTCTGGTGGCCAACCCTGGAAAAGAACTGGTTCGGTGAAGCCACTGTCTACTCGAGACAGTATTTTGATGAAGTCACACAATCGTTTCTTGTGAAAAAAGACGAAAGAAGTAGCGAATTTCCCCAAGACTACGTAGAAAGAATAAAAAACGGTGCCAAGAGAGGGTCGAGTCACACTGAAAGTGTAAATTCGCTGGAAGAAGAATATACAGACCATTAATGTGCCAGCAAGGCATGCATTCGTGGAGAGCAAGGCAACGTCGTTTTTGATGGAGACGTATGCCGAAATGAGTCATCGGTCCTCCAAAAGCCCAGAAACCACATTTATTATCACCATTACCAAGGCTAGCAGCATCACACTGTCGTGCGTGTCGGCTAGCCACGACAAAGGGGGAAAAAACTTTTGCACATTATCCAAAAAAAAACAAATGTGGACTATTATGAGGCGAAAAGATAGAATTAACCTTCTGGTGGAAAAAATGTGCTTATAAAAGTTGTCCTCACAACACTCGCCTTCCAAAGGACACGCAGATCCCACAATGGAGATAAAAAGGCAGTGTGCTTTACTACTCTTGATGCTCTAGCGGAGTTGAAGTGCATCCAAACGACAAGCCAAACCAAACCATTCCGTGGAACGTAGGACTTAGCAAGCTCTCACAAAGTCAAATCAGTACTGAAAAGCACGATCGGAAAACATGGAAACAAAAAAAAACCATCTACATTCTGCGACGGCCTCAGCTTGACCTTTGACCTCCGATAGATCTTCAAATAGCCCATAGTTTGATTCCCTTGTTCGTATTTATCACGCTGGGATTTAACAACCGGTTCCAAAAATCTCAGCGGAATAAAAAGATCTACTGATTACGCATTGGTGTGGGCTTAGAAATTCAAGCCAGTAGGCGAATGATCAACCATGCTACTTATAAAAGTAAATAAGTAGCTGAAACTCACCAGCATGAAGAGGAGAGAGGCGAGAAGAAGAAAGAGCGTGAATACCACACAAGCTTGTCGGGAAGTCACTGGGAAACAGGTGAGATTCTAAAATTTGACAGTTAAAAGTGGTAAAGTCGGTTTACCATAACGACCAATATTAGCAGATTGGGATTTGTGCTTAAGAGGTCAAAGTTCACCTTCTAATTAGGCAATATCAAAAAGACGGGAGGGACAAAATAACAGCATAGAAAAGAGGAGTTTCCGCGATTATCAAGGCGCCTGTTTCGAAGGCGGGAGGAGCAAATTAGGCTAAGCGCATAGTTGAAGGCGCTCCACGATGACCTTATTATGGCGATAAAGGAGTAGGGCGACCTCTTCCTTTTGTACAGCGGAAAACTCACCAAAACCCGATTTACAAGGGAACTGCTTGCAAAACAGTAGTTTGATTGAACGTGGTAGAGGCGATCTCGATAAATTCAGGCCTAAATTTCTAACCAAGCAAGACTGTTTCATTTTCAACTCAGTAAATAGTAAGTCTTTCTGCCTTCAATTGTTCAAAGTGCTTTCTACTCCTATCACAAGGCAGCAGTAAAGTGAAATAAATGGAATTCGAGTAAGTATGCCTACTACTTATACAATTCCAGGAAAATTTGGTTCTAAGGATGAAGCAGAATAGTTTCGCCAAGCTCATTGCGCAGTACAGTATAGCCGAGCACCGCTTCATCCAGAAACAAATAGAGACACCAAGCTATGACTGCGATGGTGATTCACTCCAACAGACACAGATGTTGCATCACAAGCAGGAAGACTCTGGTTAAGAAGATGGGCGCCTCTACTGACTCAAGTCAGTCGAGATTGGGGCGGCAGTGGCTGACAAGAGTGATACAGAAAGGACTCGGTGATACCCACATCGTGTAATTGAGTGAAAATATCACATTAAATGACTGCAAACCTCACATGCTTGTCATCATCAATTACCTTGACCCTGTTAGGTATGTCAGCGCATATTGGGAGGACCTCTTAGCATACGAGGGAGGGGGAAAAGGATCTCAAATGTCAAATACGGAACTGAAACTTAACCATTTGGCGGTAGTTTGTGCACACAAAATTCCCCCTCAGTAAAAAAAAAGGGGGTTCGAGTCAAAACACCCACTACAACGATGTAGAGAAAGGAGGAAGTGTCAAATCGCCTAACATTGTTGACCGGTGGAAATTCGATCTCAAGGTCGCATTTGAAGGTTGTGCCTTGCTTGTTGGCTACAACACGAATCAGGCTTCGTTGCACAAATACACACGCCTGTTGGGTGCAAAGTTTTTTTTTTTGCTATTCAACGTTTTTTTGCCGTGTTCTTGTCTACCTGCCCCCTGGTCGTCTGTCTCTCCAGGCCAGCTGATCTATTTTGGGCCTTCTACACTGTCCGAGTCACCTCCAGAATCTGGACTAGTAACCAAACTCGTACCGCCAGTGTGAAAGGCTAAAAAAAATGTAAGGATGGAGGAAATAAACACGGCCCTCATCGTCCATACCTCAGAGCTCAAAAAAAATCGAGGTGGACGTTACTGCGGAGATGGAGGACTCGTCACTCTCCAGTCACTTGATACACCAGTCGTGCAAAGGCTTAAAATGGATTCACGAGTCCAAAACAGTTCAAAGAGATGCAGAAAAGTTTTCCTATATAGATAGGCAGGGTCGCAGAAGGGTGGATTAAAGTTGGGTAGAATCCTTGCAAGACAAATATGGAGTCAGAGGGAATTAGAGATGCAAACAGGTGGGGACGTAAAGCAACTCAACTCCCTTTCGGTAGCTGTTGTGGTTCGCTTTTGGTAGTAAACAATCGAGATAATCAAGACTAAATTGAGTGTTGATAAACCTGCATAGAAGATTTGCCCCAAAATACCTCATTAACATTCTCTACAGGTGCTTCCAGCCATCCAGCATAACACACTCCCATTAGTCTTCCAGAGGGCTAGACAAAAAAAGAAACAGAATATACGTTTCATTCATCATGTGCACGACCCTTGTCTTCAGGCAATTTATGCGTGCAAATTTATTATCCCGACAAACAGAGCTAAAAACATTGCATTTGAGGACACCCTCAATCGCCCTCCCTCTGCCTGTGCATAAATTTGTGGTTAGCATAGAGAGAAAGGTCTCAACCTCAACATTCTCCTCGACCTTGAAAAAGACCCAGGCTCAAAAGTACAGTGTGGTGGTTGTTGGTGGTGCAAAGGTGTCGCCAATCTCACTGCCATTGAAGACGCTCGAAAAAAAAGCTATTGCGATGGGATCTCGATGCTACGGGGATAGCAAAAAAGGAATGGCAGAACGATTCACTCCTTTCACGTCACTTTTGTCCTGGTTAGAGCAAAGGAATTAGACATAAAGTAAAGAGAAAGAGATCAGCTTTTGCCCTCAATTTAATGAAATGAAATTAAACGTTGAGAAGTAAATATGTACCCTCCGCCCCTAGATGTTGTTACCCGTAGAAGAAAACAGACATACAATTCAAAACTCGGAGGAGGAGGGGAGGAGGATGAGAAGGAGGAGGAAGAGGGCTTACATCAAATCGGCGAACTGAAAAGGCGGCTAGGAGGAGAAGACACCAC
Source organism: Hydatigera taeniaeformis (assembly GCA_900622495.1). Lineage (NCBI taxonomy): Eukaryota > Metazoa > Platyhelminthes > Cestoda > Cyclophyllidea > Taeniidae > Hydatigera > Hydatigera taeniaeformis. The sequence continues at coordinate 71,713 of UYWX01020369.1, read as the reverse complement.
GTGATCACACAGGGGTAGACAATCAACGCGAAGGAGACCCTACAAATAATGGGTTTCTATAAACAGGCACATTCAGCCTCCCATGAAACTGTAAAACCATTAAAGATTTGTCGGTGCGAGTGTTGGTGAAATGTCGGCTTTCCCCTATCAGAGTGTAAACGCTAGAGAAATCCTACAAGGACGGCGAACATCAACGCACTGAATCACTGAGTCCACTTGGCCCTCCTTGGATGAATAATTGCATCAGCAGTACACACACAAAGCAAAAACGGTCCTGTGAGGATGACAGTGAGCGAGTTGTTTCAATGCAACTGAAAGGCCTTTGTCATCACAAAAGAGCTTCGCTTGCTTAAAAGTAGCCGCTGTGACTTCTTCGTATTTCACATCCTCAGGTTCCACCCACTTGGTAAGCTACGCTTACTTCACCGAAAGGTTTGTACAAAAAAAATTTTGAGGTTTCAAGACCATCAAGCCAACCCTACCTGGTTACCAAGAGGCCACCTGTCAATCCCAAGAGCAGCAGCAGAAGCACCATCCAGGCCAATGCATTACGCAGGACCTTGAGGTGGTGTCGTCGAAGAAACAGTCGATTCCACAGAACCGTTTCTGCCAATGGACACATTTCATCCACACTGGGACCCAAAAAATGCGCTGGACAGGAGTTGCATTTTGTTGGAACGGGTTGAAGGTCTTCACAACTGCCATGCTTGCAACGGAGGGAGAAGGAATTGGAAGAAGAATTTTGTTGTGACGATAGGGGTGGTGAAGGCAACAGGGGATGAAGAAATGATCCCACAGAGGATGGAAGATTGTGACAAAGGCCAGTGAGAAAAGAAGACGAGGGTGTGGGAAGGAGACGAAACTCCAGAGTTTTGATAGACGAATTCGCCATCAAGGTGGATCTTCAAAGAAAAGCATACATACACATAAATGCAAATCTTTCCAGCCTATTAACTAATTTGAAACTCCTTCGTCTCCACCTCCTCTCTTGCCTTGTTTTTGTCCCTTCCCTATCCCCTCCACCTGGAAAATAATAACCTAACCAAAGCGACAAGTTTTACCTTGAGAAGTGTCACTAGGGCAATACACTGGGAGGAGAGGAGTGAAGATGCCACCACCAATGTCTTTCCCCTGCCCCCTTTTACCACAGTGGAGACCTTCTCACGCGTAATTACGAGGTGGGAGGTGGAGACCAACCAATGAGATTACCGCTAATCTAACAAATGAGAAATTACAAAAATTCTCCCGATTTTCGAGTCCAAGCTACTCGAAAAGAGGGGAAAAAACGCCCTAAAAGGTTCACGGTGTTGTCAAGCCCAGCATGACGCGTGACACCCATTGGTTTGGCAGTTTTATGTGCCTCGTCGTCCCCACTAGAAGCTGAAATAAATCACTTACTTCATCATTAATGTTTGACATTACTAATAGGCAGTGCTTGTCACACTAATCGCTAATTACGCCTATCAAAGTGGAGTGATCTGTCACTGGCGTCATGTTGCCCCAGTGCCCTGACACCTCACCATTCTCCGAGTCATACAACAAACTGAAGGAGCTCATGAGACTCCGGAGAGGTGTCCATCAGACTCAACTGGTGCGCAAATGATGGTCGGATTCGAAATTTGAAGGATCGCACACATACACACACACACACACTTCACAATGCATACATCCAGCCAATGAGAATCACCAGCGAGAGTCACCCCTTGCTGAATGTCGTGAGGGTTCCGAAGCCCTATAAATCCACTCAGCAAGGCACAAGCTAATCAGTGAAGGATTTCAAGGAAGAGAAGAGCTGTTAAAGTGACACTGAACTTAACAAGATCCTCGCAATCAAACGGTCATGCAGCTCCTCAAGCCCTTACTCAAAATCTTTGTGGATTTCCAAGAGCTAATCAAGCGCGTGTCAGGAGAAGGGACAAAACAATTTGCATGACCTCTTAATAAAACAAAGCTTTTGAAATCTTGACAAGAAGGAGACCTTAGAACCCTGCAAGCCTTTGTGATTTCCTGTTTTTAGATATCCGGTTCGTGTAAATGATTAGTGGATCCACCCGAGTCCTCCTGTTTGGCTCATAGCACCTTTCGAGTGCAACAATACGTTTACGGTCAGTCAATACTGGGTCCATTTGTGGGACAGAAGTTAGTCCGAGTCTCCGGTGTCCACGAAGGACACCAGGAGTGACTTCTTTGCTATCGTGTACACTTAAGTCTGGTTGGTGAGGTACTGTGGTTGGAGACTTGAGAGGACCGAAGTTCACGTCAAGTCAACTCAGGTCTAAATTATCCATAAACTTGTTTTCTGCACTCCACTAACAATAGGCACAAGAATGTCAACTGAAAGGACGAAAATGAAAACTTTTCAACGTACAAAGATGCGGGGATGTGAAATTTTGTGTAACATTCTCAAGATGAAAGCCATTTCAGGTGGATTAAAAGGTGGACAAACTTTCAAATACCTAACAAGCATGATATGCGACTCAGAGGGAAGAGAGTTAGATTAAAAAATCTTGGTTAATCAGAATTTTCTAAATGCAAGAAAGGTTTGAAGCCCTCCAGAGCTAATCACCATTCAACAACACGGGTTTTAGTGGCTCAGAAAATGGTGATTTTCAACTATTCCACTAAAAAAAAAAAGGTTTCGAATTTTCTTGGAAAGAAGAAATAAAATTCCCAGCTTTGGCGTAAAAGGAAAGTCCAGGTCGTCACAATCAGGATAGACGGTAATTTCGGTACAGATTTTCGCCCTTAAAATGGTCCGCAAAGCTGCACCATTGGCGTGGCGGTCATTCAACACAGGATCTGAAATTTGCTCCTCCCCCTTCTAATACGTAGTTAGATGGAGAAATGGAGAGTCGGAAAATACGATTCAGTAGATCAAGAAAGGTCCCTAACAGCACATCTACAAATTGAACGCCAATTCCAATGACAGAGAACTCACGATGTTGGAAGGCATCTGTGATCACAAAGTCCCTTCAGACAGGTTGTGACCTCATCTTCGCCCTCCATGCTCTCTTCCTTCATCTTCATCTGACGCAATATTGAAATCAAAGTGGACGTTTCTGCGGAGGTGGAGGTTTCACCACTCTCCAGGGTCACTTGATGCGCCAGTCTCGCAAAGGCTTGTGCAAGGCCACCTGTTGAAATGGATTCGCCAAGATTTGGCCACCTTGAATCGAGACATTCCTGGATGGAAAGGATAGAATAAACTAAAGATAGGTAAGATAAACGTTGTCTCCCGTGGCCTTGAAAGAGACCAATCAAAACTCGACTATATGAGAGAGATTTACTCACGGCCCACCGTTTCCTCCATAGCATCTTCAACTCACCGTAGAGGAGACAGATGTGTCAGCTGATTTGCGAGGTTGGACGTAGAGTGTTTCACAATGAACAACATGACGATTTGTTGATGGATCTACGACTGTTGGACCCAGTTCACCCTCGTAGCCTTCAGGTAGTTGATCGAAAGTAGCCCTCGAAACCAGAACTCGTCTAATTAACAAAGACAAGGAATAAAGTCATAGACACTGCGTAGGTAGGACTTGACACCTGACTTAACGTAAATGAGGTAATCTTGGTCTTGGCTAGTTCCATACAACAACATGCACACAATATTTCCGGCTCGTTTAGTTGAACAGGTTTAGATTTGGTTTGATTGTGTAAATGGACTAGTAAATGACGCAAAACATAGGAAGGGAGAGACCCGAGGAGTCATAGATGACATCTGATAGAAGTGATGGGGAGGGGAAGGCGAAAGGTTAGTGGTAGGTTCATCCACCCCAATGACAGCTAAGTTAAAGAAATCTGCAGTCAATGGTGGGATCGGCAGACCTACAAACAGGGTCAACTTCATCACAATTAGCTTGAAATTCCCAGAATATGCAACAGTAAGAAGAAATATTAATCAGAAGTGATTTACATGAATACTAAGCTTGATTCTGACGGTGGATGGACAACCTCATAGCCAATCACTCCTGATCTAGGTGGGAAATCACGAGCTATTTGTTGGTACAGGCGCATTAAGGGGACATGGCTAACAAAATTCCCCCATGCCTACACGACCAAGAAAGAGAATTAGGAAAAAAAAAAAGCGGATACCACCCACAGGCTTTGACAAAAGACCACTTGGTTCAACAGACTGTTAGTGAGTGACTAACGCCTTATGAGAAATGGGTCTCGTAGGCCAGCGGTTAGTGAACACACACACACACACAACTAATTTTTCCCATGCGATCCACTGACTATTTTCACTTCAAAGGAACACATTCACTTCACCTCAAATCTCATCTCCACCACTCATATCCTCTTGATGATACTCTTTTTTAGGTGATGATTATTAATTTCCGTTGGCATTAGCCATGGACGGGTGTTAGTTGCAAGACTAGGCAGCTGAAAAATGAAAGGACGATGGGAACTGGGGTGGTTGGAGCTTGGACACTGAATTTACAGTTCCCTTGCATCTGGCTGAGATAGTCAGTGTTTGATCCTTGAGCAGCACCCTCTGGGTTTACCAACTGAGGGAGTAGGGGACTAATATAGCCGGAATTTATGCGATAGACCTCGGACGTTAGCTGGAAGATGGGACATTAACGAATGCAGTTCGTTTCTGCCTAGCAAGGAGGCTAAAAACACCAAAGCACCGCAGCTGTGGCTAATATAGTGGTGATTATTTAGAGCTGAGTGGTTTGGTCTTGGATTGCTCGACCTTCATACCAGACGCACAAAACTCTGATTGTGATCGCAGAAATATTACCCTTCCGTGAGGTTGGAGCAATACCTTTAGGAGTGATTTGCGGTTTATGAGTCTGCCCAAATCAGACTAGCTCATGAGCCAAATGATCTTTGAATCACAGAGACCACAACTACCCGCCTTTCCTCACCCTGGTTTGGCAGCAGCGCGAAGGTGGCGGCGGAGATGAAAGACATCGGCCCCCAAAAGGTCAAAGGTGAGCACTGATTGACCCAGCACTGCTGCGTAGGCCTCTCCTGTATGAATTGCCATTCGTGCCTCCAACTGAATGCGTGAAGCATTGGAAATGGATCTATGGGGGTGAATGGGGAACGAAAGGTTTACAAATGAGAAAGGGAAGTTGGGAAAGATCCACCCTTAACGTAAGTAGCATAGAAGCTGTAGACATGAAGATGCAACTCACCTCTTTAGGTGTCAACTCTCTTGGTTGACCCCTTCGAAATCAAACTGATTCCCATGAAAATTAATACGCTTCCCACTCGAACGCGAATCCACCGCCTTATCTACTGATTCTATCGAGGGTTAAGGTATCATTGCCCCTAAGCATCAGGGTTAGAAGCCCAGCAAGGACGAAAACACGCATAAACTTTTAGTATGGCCGACTCACCCGGTCACTAGGCTAGCTACTCACTCACCTATTCAAAAATATGTACCTGTTCAGCCAAAAGAAAATGCATCCGACTTAACACAAATTTCGCCTACTACCCCACCGAAGTTAAGCCATTCCACAGTCTACAAGGATGTAGTTATGAATAGCGACTGCAGAAGGGGGAAAAGCTAAATAGGAGCAGAGTGTAGACTGTCTAAAAGGTTTTGAAATCACCATTAACACCATAAATATGCCATTTGTACCGCTAAAAACAGACAAAACTGTTCCCAATTCATCGGAACTAATGATACGGTTAAAAGAGAATTGGAAAGGCCGCGAAACATATACCTTGATGCAAAAAAGTAGACCACTGAATCGCAGCTAAATTTACACTAGTTCGCTAGTCATAAAGAAGGTTAACGATCGGGGATAGGAAAAGCGATTCCAAAGGTACTTCTGGATCACATATGCATAATTAGGTTGCCTTGATGTTCTTAATTTAATCTCATGTCAGAGATAGAGTGAAAACATCAAGTTTGACACCACAGCAATAAAACTGAGCCCAAAATACCACCGATAACCGAAATCAATAAAGGAATCCTTACGTAGGCACCAATGAATACGAAAACCAATCAAAGTTGAACCAATTGTAAATAAGCCAATGAACGTCCGAGTCAAGAAATTGTAGCTTAGCGATTGGTTGGTAATGTCACGAATCACATTAAAGCCTTTAAATAAACATTGGGGATAAGTCGGCACGATTTTGACCCCATTTTTCATCAAGGTTTTTGAAGAAAATAAGTAACTAAGTCAAGTATTTATTCAAAATTTTGGCTTGACTTTCAAATACACCTTGAAAAGTACGAATTACAGCCCACCTTAGGAAGTCAAGCCGGTCCCCCGATGCTGCCAGGTTGCGGCGGCGGCGGCTCTTCACCGTCTCTCATAAAACACAGACACTGGATCAAACTCACCCATTCCCCGACACGTTTTGACGACCGACTGCAGAGTACTAAATTTGTCTGTTTCACTTTCTCATGATAGTATAATTTTAAACAACAAACACTGTCGACATAAACAACTTGGTGCAAATAAAACAAGCTGTTTGAAGGGCTTCCCGTGAGTGTGTATTAATCAAATTTCGTGTTTATTTAATCGTTAGTAGATTTGCCCCCCTTCAAAAAAAAAGTGTGTGGTGACTGCACTCTACCGGCCTTAAAATAAATATGGGGCATAAATCTGGAAGTATTCGTGCTGGGAACTATTCACACTGCGATGCCTCCTTTTTGCGTGCCTCTCGCATAGTGGATTTTGAATGCGCTATTCAAAGTAATTCTCCATCACCGTCATTTAGAGACCATATAGAGTTTTTACTACGCAAAAGGTGTAAGTTTATGGAACCTTCCAGGAATTCCGTGGATCGAGTGGCAAATAAGACGCTCACAAATGCCATAGCTAGCAAACCGACCGAAAAGACACAGAAGCATGTCAGCAGTCAGTAAATGACAAGTGTGCTCGCAACGAGGACGGATTGAACACCAGACGGCCAGGAGTAGAGGCCCTTCTCATCGAGACGTTTAAAGTTAATTAGAGACACTTCTTGGAATTCAAATCTTGTCCTTGTGGGAGGAAGCCTCACTCACCTCCCAGGAAAAAGATAAAGAGAATTAAATACCCATGTTTATCCGTGTCCGAGAGACGCATCGGAACCTTTTTTCCTTCTCCCTCCTCCCCAATTCGTTTAGAAGGGGTCGAAAAGACCAACAAACGGGTGCAAGACGTAGGAATTATTTCGGAAGGAAAAACAACGCCAACAGATGGCGCAACGCTCCCCTCCAAGCTAGTAAAAGGGAGTGAGGGGAAATATGTCTACTCTGAGTTCATGACGAGCCTTGACATCTACAAACACATCGCAAAATGGCCTTAAAAAATTGTTTTTCATTTAATTTCCTTTTACAAGAATCCAAGAGGGTGAGCTAATAGCACAAAAGGCAAGTCATCTCACCTCAATAGTCGGTTAATCGCGAGTGCCAGCTGAACACAGGAGTTGGCGTGATCCACACGCACCTCTGGGTATCCCGCAATGCATAGAACTTCACCAGGTCGCACATGAACAGCGTAGCAGCCATGATTCTACAAAGAATAAAGCCTCACCGGAGACAAAGATTTGTCACATGCACAAGTACGGCTAATGTGTCTTGTTACCCTCACAAAAATGGAACCCATTCCCACGACTTGCGTGATTTCAGCGGAGAATGAGTGAAGTGACTGGTCCAAATGGGTGGAGCAAAGGTGGAAGCGAATGAAACAGATGAGTCAGCACGCATGGATGAATGTACTTGTCATTCCTCTTCACTGGAATTGCCTTCATTGCATCAGTGATCATCTTTACCTCAGTATAAGTTTATTCAACAGTCTAGTGCGGACTTGACCTTTACTATTTCAACCTGACCAACTGCCTCGTTGCCGTTCCACTGGTCCAACACAGTGAAATAAGCTCTGATTGGTAGTGGAAGGGAGAAATGGACACAAACGAGTCAGCCGGGTTAAAGCAAAGGTTGAGGCGAAGGAAGAGGAAGGACCGGATGCAGCCGTCCCTCTCAAACCACTCAGACATCGATTCTGGGGCGGATTTATGACCCTAACAAAGGTTACACCATTTCGCAGATATGCTCCCCAGTAAGGCAGAATATGGAAATGATGAAAAGAGAGGATTCTAAGTGTACCTCACACAAAGCCTTAATTTGACCGATAAGGTGATTTGTGAAGGCGACCACGTGTTGAGATGAGGGCTGTGGATAGCGTTCAACTTCGAGAACAGCAGTGTTAGGAAGTACCGGTGACAAGCCACATCCAATGCAACCACTACCAGTGCCATTTGAGGTGTAAAAACCAACCAATTCGGCACTGAGGAAGCTAAAAAAAGAGGGAAACTAAGGCAGTCGCTACACTGAACCAACCAAAGCGAAGAGAAGGCAGTAAAAGAGGATGGGGGGAACAATACCTGACATTTCGAAGGTAAATAACCAGAGGTGATGACCAAATGTAAGGTGGGGAGTAAAAATCGTGCTCTAAATCCGTTGTCAACGCCGGAGGCACGATAGCTCGTGAAATGCGGTTCTACAAATGAAAGACAATTTGGTGATTCAAATGCTCCTCCACCGATAAAGGCATTCAAGAGTGAGTACTCACAAGTTTCTTCTGAGTGGAACGCAAAGTCGACTGTCTGGCGGCGGCATGCAGTACAACACAAAGGCACCTCCAACGCTCCAGGTAATTTTGACAGGACAAATGCCAACCAATCAAGTTGGTTAGTGTGAAGGCCACCAGATTTGAGGCAACCTGGAAGGGAGGAGAGAGACGGAGGACGGAGACGGTAGGGTTAGAAGAAGGTAGACACTTTGGATCGGCCATATTCCCCCCCCTCTCCCTCCTACCATTATCTTTTTTCAAATCAGTAGTGTATTGAATTTTAGAGATCGAAAAAGGGTTAATGTCTGGAGGGAGACAACACTATAGGGACTCAAGTACGAGACAGGACTAGGACCCCTCATTCCTACGGTTTGCGCGCACCTATCCATTAGCAATGCTCCTACGGCTGAAAGGACTGGTTAGCTGTGTGAAACGCTAACCAAGGCTACTGACGCCAACTGTTGGAGGAAGAGAAGAGGTATGAGACGTGACACCTACCAGTTTTAAGGGAAATACAATCCCACTGCTCTCGAAGTCACATTTCCGGCTATGTGAAGGAAAACAAAGTCAAAAGGTAATCCCCAAAGACAAAGGGAGGAGACGAAGGAGAACAAAAAGGGAGTAGATTTAGTCCATTCGATCTTTGTAAGGGTTCACTGTCTCCTTAAATCTCACTTAGTAGTGAAGTAGGAACAAGAAAATCGAGATGAATGGGTTGAGAAGTTCTAATGCTTTTCTGAGTGAACACAAATATGTGAAATATACTTCCTATACACTCATTACAATCAGTTCTGACGAATTTCGTGTCACAACTGGCGCCCAAAAGAGTTAAAAAAGAGAGAGGAATGTCTTGCTCTTAAGACTGATAATTGAGGGATTTTTTATTTAACTGTTAAGCAGCTTTTGTCTCGCATGGACACAGTAAAAGCACCTGAGCCAAGACGGTCGATGTGCCGCGGCAGTAGCGAACGCATGATAATTCTGCCCTCAAAATAACAAAACATGACTCCACTTTTATTACTCTTCCGTCTTATCTTTGGGAAAAAAAAGTTGGGAGAGGGGAGCGAGGGGGAGAGAATGGGATGAGACTGACTAGGGCACTTAAACTTGAGGAGTGAATACAATATTGGTTCGAGATGGACATCTTTGCATGGAAGGAGTGAAGCACATCCACCGAATCTGCTTCAAGTCTAGTGACTCTAAAGCATGAAAGAGAGAATTGAGTGTTCGCAGGGTGACTGACCTGTGGTGATCAGTCCAATGCGGGGAGAATGATAGTTCCTTCCGAACCCTCAAACACTTGCTCATCAACCACCCCTCCAGCAGTGATCGCAGTACCGTCATGAAAGTGCTCATAACTGCCTTGCCTATGGGAGTAAATTATTGCGATAATGTAGACTGAAGTGCATTGCATTGTGGCTTACGAGGCCAGAAAGAGGGCAAAGTCAATGTGACACCCACTTGTCAAAAAAAGGAGTTTCAAGACGGGAAAAAAAATGTGGAACGAAGTCTACGGAAAGGGGGGAGAGTGGGTAAAAGGTCTCCATCCTGAAGTGGATTACGAAAGCGATGTTGGTCCTCCAATAAAACGACAGGTGTGCACTTTGTATATGCGGTTTTGACATCCTTTTGCAGTAAAAAGTCAAACTTTTCCGCATTCACTGGGCCAGGGATGGAAGTGTTAAAACCCAGACCTCCTTAAGTGGTTTGCCAATGCTCCCCAATTACAAAACAGATCGCTCCGCCAAACTAAGGCTGTTACAAAAATAAAGTCCAAAATAACTGCCCGTTTTCACCACCATTCATGAAGTACAACTTCCGAAATACTAATAATGTGATATGAAGTAACAATACCATCTTTTTTGCACTGAGAAGGCAAATTCAACAAAGTAGTTTAGGTGCGTGGAATATACTACTTAAGTGATGTGAGTAGGACTCTCTACGAAGCACCCGGTGCGTCTCTTAACAATTATAACTCCTGCTTTCAAAAATTGCTCGAAAATACCATTCTCCAGGGAGGAGGAATGGAAAATGAGCTTACAACTAAACAAAATCCAAAGAAGTTCAAGGTCCACAACTAATTCCCACTAAAGTACCTGGTGCGATCTTCGCATTTGTGGTTTCGCTCAAAATATTGTAGACTGACTTGCGAGAGCCAAAAATGAGTTACATTTTGCCACATCGAAGGACGCCTCTCAGTCTGAGAAGTAATTATGTTTCACCTTTTGTGTAGTGCCGGGGGAGGGAATTCGCAAGTATCATCTAGTCAGCTCATTGAAGGCCAATTCTTATGCTTTCTATGGAAGGGACTTCCATCTTTGAATCAAATTTTCCCCAGAGATCGAGATCTCGAATAAAATTGGTAACCGCAAAACACGCTAGTTTCTTGTCCTCCCAATAAGACAAAGTGAAATATATAGCTAACAAAATCAGTTGCGACCATCGACAAGGAAACTGTCATATGTTAGAAAGCAGAGAGCTCAGATAAAAAGGATGGAATCACAAATACATGCTTCAGGCATAAAAAATTAGGACAAAATATACACGCATGCGCAAGTTGAAGGATCAAATTCAGCTCTGCGATTTACTTATGACAAATGCCTCGCCCAATATTCCGGCGTACAGGTGGCGGAGCGGGTAAGACCAATTTTGCAGCGATACTATACAAGATGTTCTCGCCACACGTGGTTATTCAGAATCCCAAAAGTGGGGTTAACGCCATCAAGTAAACACCAAATATTTAGCAAATTTTCTAAAGAGGCTTTCAATACCATGGGCATGGTAAAAGGAGAAGAACTCTATGGTAGCAAGATAAAATATTCATAGGTTGTTTCACATAAAACGCACAGTTTGCTGTCATCCACGACTGTTAACAGTTGAAATGATGGGCACTTTAGCATTCTCATTGAGGAACATGCGTGCCATAGCTCAGCTATATCGAATCAGCACCATTGAAAGAGCACTACTAATATTAAAATTGTCTTAATGAGAGCACCGGACAAGAAAACAAATCCGAGTTTGACAACCTAAACATGCATAGAGCGGCTGACAACCGGAAAGCTTGTAATTTAAAGACATCCACTTATGTAGCTATTAAATTAGACTCTGAGGTGCCTTTAATAAAATGCACACACGTGGTGATTTAGACACCAGGGAATAATCACGTATAACAAGTTTCACCTGCCTTGCGCCAAAATCGAATGTCATATGAATTCCAGCACAAGAAGCATTCACCACCGTTGGGAATTGTAGCATTATTAGAAGTGAACCTCATGACAATCACTATAACTGCATGAGCCAATGCAATAACTGCACAAACGAGGTGCCGTGCTCGACCACCGGGAAGAAAGACTTGGACACAGAGTGTGAGAGCCAGAAGAAGCCACACGTCAAGATACGCAATGTCTGAGTTCAACATTGCAGCAGCGGCGGAAGTTGGAGCAGGAAGAGAAGCAAGAGTTGAGAGAGTGATGGCGACCGAAGCACAAAGAGTGGCCTGACGAAGACGATTGGAGGTATGTGAAGCACAGAAAACATTGCGAAGGTGATTTCCACGACACCGAATCAACCCAACCGCACAGCAAATGAGAGCACCAAGATGGAGGAAGGGCTGTTGACTAAGAATACGTGCAGTAAGTAAGCGAGCGGTGGAGAGGGCGGTGGCAATAAAAGAGATACAGAGAAGAATTGCGAAAAAGAGTCGTAAATGCCAGACAGAGAGAGGCGGGGCGAAGGTGGAGTTAAAGAGACGTGAGATGGCGCAAGTACGACGAATCATACTACGAGAAGACCATTGTACAAGGAGCTAAAAGTTGATATAAATGCAATTTGACGTGGCCCAAGAAATGACACCCCAAAACACTACATCGTTTACGGAGCCAAAGTTGATTTCGAAGGGATCACGACCTTGTAAAGCACAACTATTTGGACCGATAAACAAAAGCGCATTATTCAGTCATGTGGTTAAGTAGAGGGTCAAATAACTAGAAGTTGGTGCCTTGAACTGCAAAGCGAAAAAAAATAACCAAAAATAGTCATAATTTAGAGAAGAAAAATGACCATTATATCAAAGCCTTAGTTTTATTTTTAAAAGACAATATTCCTTGTTTAGGGCATGGCAAGGGCCTTTTTGATGAGCCATTTGCTACAAGCCACAGTAAATATTTTTGCTTCAATTTTGCCCTGTTCAACACTTAATATAAATTTTGACCTTGTAATGAATATAACCAATGTGACTGTAGCGCTGTTTATGTGACAACCTGACATTCGGTGGTCACTTTAAGATTTGTCTAGCTCTTGTGCATTTCCTCCGTCAATTTCAAATACTTGTGTTTAGTCTCACTCACTGCTTTCTTCAACAATGTGGGAAGTCTTAGGACACTACAGTGACAGTAATACTTGGCTAATAAAAGGTGCTACGTGGGTCTGAATGCTTTTATGCGGAGCAAGATGAATGCATTATGTTTCCTCTTGACTCACAACTTAGATCCCAAAGCCTAGAGTAAGACAAGTTCCATAGGCGACCTCCAGTTATACAGGTTGTTATTATAACCATTTATTAAGGTAGCTTGATATAATAGTATGGTGTGCCTATTCGTGTAGTTATTTGTTTAAGTTGTAATGCATACTGGAGTGCATATCGTCCTGCGACTTCCCATAGAGTGGAAGAGGGTAGTAAGTGTGGCTGAATTCATGTATTCCGAAGAGGATAGAGCAAATAGACTTGAGCATGGTCCGAATATTAATCCACGCGAACAGGGTCTGACAGACTCTAAATTGATCGCCAAACGTCATGTATTCATATAAACAAAATATTACAGAGTATTTAATTTGACCTTGATAGGAGAGAGACCAGAATCAATTTTGGGACTCGAATCCCATGCGTGAGGACCGTGAGAAATCCCTCTCCGGGTGATATCTGCTATTCAGCTCGTCTATACTCCTATTCTCGTTTTTCCTGTAATCAATGTCTAATAAATCTACTGTAACTAACCTTCCCTTAAAGTTCTTTGTTCAAGAGCACGAGGCTAGGCTGGCAGTTTCTACAACTTGACCACGTGTGTGTCTAGTAGTTACTTTGCCTATAGGTCTCTGAGACTTCCCATTAAGTTGAAGAAGGCATCAATCTGTTCTGAATGCATGCAATTTTTTGCATAGAAGGTTTGTTGTCGGCGTAGCTCGAAGGCCAGTCTATGAGTACGAGAGTGATACAAATACCAAAGTAAACATTAGGCATCAGGTAATCACACAGACCTGGTATTACATTACCCCGCTCTTGCCTTAAGTAACATTCACGGCACTTCCCAGACATCATAACATATTCGGCACTGCGGGAAGGCATCCGCGAGCTAACTTTGTGACTCACCAGCTGCAATAAGACTGAAAGATTGTTCTTGGACTTTTAGCAGCTTCAAGGGAATCTTAAATTGCGTTTAGTTTGGCAGCAGGAATCATGACCACTCACATCTAGTGACCATCAAACGGGACCATGGCCAGACATTGGTATACTAGTTTTGTAATAGATGTTTAGCAGGAAAGACGGGGTCAACCACAGTCCCGTATGTGAGAAGATCCTACGTATTGTCAAAGCGGTGTAGATTCAGATGATTATAGCTTGTCTGTGGAACACGAGGGCAAATTAGGGCCAAAGACTGACATCGTTTAAAAGTCCTCTGTTAAAAAAAAATTCAGGAATTTTCCAGCTCAAAGTGTATGCTCTTAATCCGTGCAGTAGACCCGTGTCACAAACGGTGGATACTGATGCGTGGCGGTTACTCTGGGATTCCTCTGCACTTGTAATGCATAAGTCAAGTTCAGACCTAATCTCTTTCTCTAATTAATGCCTTCTTTTACATAGTGGAAAGTCTAGGTATGCTACATTGGTGGCAGTGGAGAGCAAACCCCGAATTTTTGCGAATTATATCCTATTATCCACAGTTTGTGGCATATATTACTAAGGTTTGGAGGAGGCGCATATTCATCGGGAGCGGGAGGTTCTTTAAGGCTCTTTACAACTAAAGGATTGAGAATGATATCTTTGCTTAGGTTCATCTTATTTCCGTGTTATACAGACAATCTATTAATAATAAAGTAACATTGCTATATGTTATGTTGAAATTGTCGTGTTTCGTTGTCGATCTCTATACATACGAGACCGCTTTATTTCGTTTATTCAATATCGTCAAATCCCGGAAGCTTTTGATCGTCAACAGGTATGTGCGACCTGTCCAACAGAGAGTACCTCATACTAGTAGCTGACTGATGCGACTGTCTAGCGAAGGCGTTCTTTCAGCACCGAATAAGTTGTAATGGCTGGTGTGGCTTCTTGCTTATTTGAACATCCGAAGTGTGGCAGCTACTTTGAGATGCGTCTGGCTCCTGTATATGTGGGCTGGCTTTCATGCCAAGATTTCATTTGCATGCATGCGTTCGCCTTAAACTTACTGCATTCTTCCACCCTACAAGAAGGCTTAAAACACAATGTAGTGATTAAACATTTAAGGTTATACAAGGTAAGTTTAGAAAGGTTTATCTGGCATTGTATGCAGAAAGGAAGGAAACGGGGAGTATGGGTGTGTCGGAAGGCAAACATCACGCTCCTCACGGACCGGATTCGTGTTCCAATTAACTTCCCGCCTCTCCTATAAGAAGACAACTGTAAACATACTATTGTATGTTGCATAAAACAAATAATAACAACTGCATTTAGCATCCCATATGAAGGGATTTAGTCCATCATCTTCTTCGGACCGCTATGAGTTATTTGTGAAATCCCATTCATTAAATTGCATTTACTTAAAATATATGCATTTTATTTATTAAATTGTTAGGTGACCAAAAATTACATTGCTTTTCTGCTTTATGCCTTAGCCTTAGCTCACTGTTATGAAGTGCATTTACCTATGATTTTGAATTAACCAATGGTATTTTTGAGATCGTTTCAGCGTTGGTTGATCGCCTAACTTGTCATTGAGACGTGCTTCATTCACAGGAATGAGTATTCAATTAGTTGCCACGGATGAGGCTTTCAAGGAAGCATTTAAATGTGTATCGAATGACCAAAATCGCCTTGTAGTTCTGGATTTCTTCGCCACCTGGTGTGACCCTTGCACTGCAATTGAACCTGAAGTTGCCGAGTTGAGCAGACGCTTTCCTTCTGTTAGCTTCATCAAAGTCGACGTTGATACATGCTCGGTAATGGTTTTTGTTACTGACATGCTCGTTGTCCCTAGGAATGTGTTGCCAATTTCGGTGTTGTTCAAATTCCAACTTTCGTCTTTCTTCGTGGTGGGCAAACTATTGAAACAATTAGGAAACCGGACATGGAATTGCTACGCGCCCGCCTCAACGAATTAACCAAATCTTCAGGTCCACCTGCAACTTCTTCTACCTCAACCACATCAGTTCCCACAATTGCTCCTGTTCCTGGTCTTGTAATTAAACCATTTTCCTTTTTCAAATGGACGCATATTTTGTAGATCGATCTTGTTTCGATGCTCGACAAGACTCGTTGTGAGTGTCTTAATTGTCACAGTGATCACGGACTTGAATGTGCTTTGACGAAGGACATGTCTTATCTCATGTCAGACGCCGATGAGCAGGTGAATTTATGAGACTAGTCTTTTTGTGGATGTGGCTGCTACCTTTATGAATAAGGCCTGTTTGTTTTGTTCCAATGGCTAATCAGGTGCATATATTCTCGTATTTGGCTTTTCGAGCTTGAGAAGCTTACACCCTTGAAGAGTTAGTGGGTCCTTAGTATTTGGGTATATTCGTTTCGAATCATGCAGCATTTCAAAAGTTTATCTTGATCACAGACATTCCGAGGCTAGATGCTCAATTGTTTTGTCTTTATGACCTCATGTACTGAGTAAACGAAGTGTGTATTCGTTTTTCTTCGTTTTCAGCTCATCATCTTTCTCACATTTAATCAACTTGTGAAACTGCATTCTCTTAGAATCACTGGGCCTGAAGGTTCGTCCACTGTTTTTTTGGATGATTTTGACTTTTAACTCTCAATGGCCAAAGTAGTTGTTTCTACAGATTTTGTGGTCCATAGGTTGAAATGCCTTTTGATTTTGACGCGGTATCATGGCAAGCTCGGCATAGCACAATACGAGTATGAAAAATTGACCTCTTCCATATGCGATAACCTGTTCTGTAATCAGTTGAGGTGATGTAAGGCTATTCGTGGCATGAGGGCCGTTACCTGGTTCTACTTTGTGTGTATTTGCTGGCTTAGTCTATTTGATGATGTTGCCGTCTTTATCATGCTGGCGGCTTTTAACAATTAATTTTATGCTGGGGTGTTGGTAGTAAGCGGACCAACATCTTACTCGGTTTAAGATTTTCCTCAGTGTCGACTTTTGTCAGTTTTCTCAGATCCTGGCATTTTTTTAAGGCTTTGTTGATGAATTACCCAATTTGCTTTATATCACACCGTAAAACTGGTTAAACTTATTTTTTAATTTGTGAGCTGATTGTTAAGCTAGTCGTTAAGTTACTTTAACGTTCTAGCACGTGGCTCACACTTCAAGATCTAATCTGTGTAGATTCTGGGCCCAAGAACATCAAGATCTTCACCAATCAGACGACCACACCGGACTTTGATGCCTGTGAAGATGCAACTCCGGTTCAGGCATTTACGTAAGTCATTTCAATTCCCCATTTAGCGCATACCACTGGACCGAGTCTTGCTAAGCGCACAATTTTTAGCTCAATGGATAATACAAGGCGCTCAAAAGTTTATGCACTTTTCCATGTGACTCACGGTAATTGTGCTTTGCGACTTTTTCAAACTTGTAAGACTTATACATAGTTTATGTCTACAAGTTCCACTTACACATGGTCTCATTAACGGATATGCAGCATAGAATCAGTGTAGTAGCTTTTGGTTTGCTGCCTGCTATTTCTATGACATCAAAACCCTCGTTCCATCAAGTGCCAAGTAAATCGGACGGATGATCACTTTGTTGCGACCTGTCTGGTTTGTGGAGTGGATTGCTCTCATTTGTAAATCTGTAGAGGCATGTCGGCAGGTCTGTTTCAGGGCAAGCTGTTGAATGGCTGCATTCCAATATATCCATTGGCGACACCTCCGATCTTTTACTGCGCAGATCTGAAACGTGTTAATTGTGTGTACGCATGTCTTGATGGATGTACAAACTAAACCGATTGTTTTGTTAAGCTTTTCTACTGCATAAAACTCGTTTGAAGTCTTTGAGAGACTTTGCTACGCGACAATGGACATATCGGTTGATGTTAGTCTTTCAAGGTTCTAAGTGGTGCCTTCCACCTTCTCTCGGTACTACCACTTGCTGATCATATGATCTCATGAGAAGTAACCTGGGTGGTTTGAAAGCTAAGGTACACTAGAAGCGGTAGTGGCTGGGGCCGGGTTGATGTGACAAGATTTCTGCCACATGTTAAATCTGACGTGTTCGTGTTCCCTACGTTTCATCCGAATTCTTGCAATGAAACTTGACTACGCATGAGAGATCAATGAGGTTTCAAGTTGCTCAGGGAATCTACAGTGTGTTTGGTTCATTTGCGTGTTCCCCGCTTTGAATTGCCCTCCAGTTGTGGAGGCAAGGCAATGCAAAGTCACGAAACAGTTTGGCCACCATTGTAACTATCTTCGCCTTTTCCTTCAGCCTTACTCCGAGTCACCTCAAAGCCTCATCCCTCGTCCAGCTGAAGTACGTCAGGTTCCAGAATGTCAACAGTATCACCGTGAGTCTTGTGAATTCATTTAATCTCTTTTTTCCTTTTAACTCAAAGGCAATTTTGGCACAAATTCATCCAACTAATGGGCAAAGACTCTAAAGTATTGTTCCCCACTGGCTGTTATTCGTTTCCTTCATTTGAGGCGCTTTTTCGCAACCCTCCCTTATTTTACTCGTCCCCTCATGAAACTTCACATGATGCTCGTAATTTTACCACTTCAGCCCGTCTCTAAGCCTTCGGACAAGCCTATTTGTGAGTTTGGTTAGCCATGGCCTAAATCTCCACCTTACCCTAATTTCAGCATCAAGGACGATATTTTTTCAGAACTCTTTTGTTTTATGTGAAACCTAGTAACAAAGCTTAAATGGTTGTTGGCCAATGGCACGATTTGCGGCCCCGAAGCTGAACATCCTATACGTTACTATGACAACTAATCGGGTTTAGGTGACAGGAGCAGGTGTCACCTCCATGTGGTACTGGCAACGTGCGGTGATTAGGATACGGCCATTTGACCACTTAATCACCAAGGTGGTAACCTTTGCATCGGCACATCAACACTCCATCAAGGTGCAGAAATTCCTAACCCATGGAACCAGAACTTCCAGATAGATGACTATCATTCCCACTCCCCTTATTTGGTTAGCTCCCTCCCTCTGGAAGACAAGCTACCAGTGTTGGGAAACTGATGGCGAGAAGTTGACGCCAATTTCGATGTGACTCACGCAAATCACACCCGACAACTCGTAAAGGACTCAGAAAATTCACACACCTCTTTGCACTTAACTCTCATATGCGGGATTCACTAAAACGTCCTTTCCTGTGCTCTCTGTTCTTTCTGTCATTTTTAGCTCTCACGTCATGAACCGTTGACTGAATTGGCCAAACGAGTTATTGCTACGCCCCTTGGTTAAGGAAGTGAATTGGGTCTTGAGGGCTGTTGGATTGTTGGCTGGCTGAATTGCCTATGGCGTGATACAGCCTACACGA
>UYWX01020369.1:0-52397 GCA_900622495.1 Hydatigera taeniaeformis | reverse complement strand
GTGTGTGTGTGTGTGTGTGTGTGTGTGTGTGTGTGTGTGTGTGTTAGTAGGGTGGATCGCAAGAGTACCGATTACCAATGAGGAGGTCACTCATAACCTCGTATGAGAAAATCTACATTTCCAGAGGTGTAAAAGAGGTTATCTACCCTTTCCACCGCATTTTCCTTTTCCCTCAAGCACTTTCTCCTCTCTTCCACATGCTCGCGTCCTTGGTAGAAGGGGAAACCGGGGCATAAAAGTGATGAACATGGGAGCGTTGCCCTGAGCCGAGCAATAGTTTAGGTCTGATGTTCTACGCGCCTTCGACCTTCCAAAGGCTTATGCCCTCAATTTAGTTGTCATCTCCGATACGTGTTTATGATGAGAGGAGAGCATTCTGTAGAGTCGGACCTAATTATCGTTTTATTTTAATCACCAGATCTTCATTCAGGACAACCAACAGGGTGTGGAACAAACTCGAATTACAAACCTTATTCTCTACGGCTGTCCGGTGCAGAATGTTACCAACATGAATGAGTTTAAGCGGGTACGTCAATTGCTACACCCACAACAGTCTCCTCTATAGTCCTGTTGTCTCGAGAGGTTCCCCAACCCAATCGAGAGTGTTGAACTTGGCAAAAAGAGTTCTCGCTCCCCCTCGACTAAGTTACCTCAATAAATGAGAGTGTGGTTGGTGTGGAATCTAGCCTTTGGTTGACTCAGGCGTAATTTGATATTCATCACAACTATTTCGAACTTTCCACTGTCAATGGTTTGGCTACCGCGCCACCGTATCGCTAGAGCCTTATGCTCACGATCCCTTAGATTCGTCATCGTGCTTAACAGCAACAGAAATTTCACTCCTTAATCCTACCACAACCATAAAGTTGAGAGTCTCACTTTGTGACGTGTTTTTAGGTCGCTGGACAGAAGGGCGAAGCGCACAGTTAGACGGAAGAGGTGAAGGGATTGATTCTGCACCGTCTTTACTACTACTAGACCAAGAAAAAAGAAAAATAAATAAAAGAACATGAAAAAGTTATTCGGTAGTGTTTTTTGCCTCTGCGAAGTATGTCTTGGCTGCCGGCCAAAGGGAGGGAGGAAAGCGATTTTCGAATCGGTGATAGTCATCGCCATTTTCAGCTAAAAGGAGGCGGAAGTTAGGGAAAGGAGGACCTACTTTGGTTGGAAGTGGAATTGTCATCCATTGGTTTGGCCAGAGTCTTCTCTAAAATCCGGGCCTATGTGGTGTAAAAAAGGATGAAGTTGAGGTTACCTGAAGGCATCCAATTAACATCGACATAGAATGTTGAAGGTGAAGAAGGGAATGTGATGCTATCATCGATTAATTTGGACAGAAAATGGAAAATGATAGATCAGATGGTCTGATGATGCTTCATTTGCATCCATACAATTGTGGTTAGAGCTAAACCATGAAAATGAAGGGCGTAGGAGGCGAAGCACAGGGCACTTGTGTCACTGTCGTGTGTGTGGCGCTCTGATTGAGTAGGAAGGCTTCACAGGCACCATGCATTACTTACGCGTTACCGTCAACAAGTGTAACCGGGGCGAAGAATCGAACTATCCTCACTGTTAGACTGCCGTCTCTAGACGCAGGTTCGCGAACTTCGAAATCGAATAATACCGGTTGCCGGCGGTAGACTAGGGTTAACTGTTACTTTACAAGACGGGAGAGAGAACTGCTATCGGATACTTCTCAAGTGACGCAAATTAAATGTAATGGATATTACAAATCTCGAGATAAGTTGCAGTTTAAAATTATGATAAGCATCATTACAATGCTTATTGAGTGCAATGTGGTATGATTAACGAAATTCGATTAACCAATAGACAAATGACAGTATCATGAGGTGCTACTGAAAACCAGCAAGTAGCATTGGCACAATTGGTTAATCTTGCCGAGTGCCCCAAATTGAGGGCGGTCACTTTAAAGGAAAGAATGAACAGCGCCATCGCTAATGATTTGAAAACCGATGCACACTTTCAAACCCGTGGAAATACGAATGAATTTGAACGAAACCCGTCAACCTCATCACCAGTCAAGCAATGAGACGGCTGTTTCAATTCGACGAAAAAATCGAGGCAATGCAAAGAACTGAGTGGTAACACCCTAGGCATATGGAGGATCGAGTTAATCACCACTGTTAACAATTCGAACGAAATATTTTGCAAACGTTTAACAAAATAAAAATAA
The DNA here is from genome assembly GCA_900622495.1 of Hydatigera taeniaeformis. NCBI lineage: Eukaryota > Metazoa > Platyhelminthes > Cestoda > Cyclophyllidea > Taeniidae > Hydatigera > Hydatigera taeniaeformis. Next base: position 50,203 of record UYWX01020369.1, on the reverse strand, counting down.
CCTAATTAGAATGAAGAGTACTCAAATACTCTTCGTCAAATGTGAGAGCTACAACAACAGAACAGAAGTTGGTGCTAGAAACAAATGTTCGAATTTCCCACTTTATGGTTAGAAAGGAGGACAGCAATGGTGCTGCTTAGCCGTGGGATGATTGAAATCAAAATGAATTGCCCTTAACAAGCATAACGTAAGCAACTACCGAGATGCTAGGCTGCATTAAGCTCTCCCAAATAAGTCAAGAAATTATCAAGACGGAGCAGTGGTTGATTAAACAGATAAATGGATGGAACCGATCAGATGTTTTACACTTCGATTCTAAAACTGTCAGCACCGTATGATGCAGATTTGCTACTATTAATAAACTGTAAGTAATTTGCTTTTGGCAAACAAACCATGACGGCGAAATTGCACAGGAATCAAATGCTCAGTTTCACCCAGTAAACTAGGTAGACATGTCACCAACTTTACACTTAAGTTATCAATTAGCTTCAGAACAAAAAAAGCATATCAGAGAAGAAGACCGCACCTCGATGAAGTTTGCAAGCAGGGCCGGATTCAAATGGACAGCGAGGAGGGCTGTGTTGGTACCGCTATCATCCCCACCTTTAGGAGGGAAACAACAGGCTATCAATGTAGGAAACAAGATGTCCGCCAACACAGGTTGGGAGAAGTAATTCAATGGAAGTTGACACAGCTGTAGAAGCAGTGGTGTCACAGACTGGCCATTGACACATAAACGCGTCTGATTATCAGGGTGGCCCAAAGTCAGATAGCCCAAGCATATGATTGCTTCGTGCAGTATCAGAATTTGGTGAGAGCCGTCACTAGAGGACAAAACAAAAGACTCAATTGCAATTCAATAAAAGATGAAATACACAACGTAGACAACGCACCGGTTAGGAGGTGTGGTACACCGCATTTGCAACGCCTTAGATGGTGATGGTAAATTCGATGATGGAGGCTCCACTTTCGGTGTAATTTTAACTCCAACCTCCTTGGCACCGCTGGGAATAAGTGCGGATGCATTTCGACGTCTTTTGCCCGCCAAACAGCCGCCCGAAGCTGGCGTAGCGACTTTATTAGGGATTGCGAGGGGAGCAGGGGAGGACACACTTTTTTCTATCTCGGACTCCTCTTCTTTCGGCGAACAGGCAGAGAAAAGGATACCCAGAATATGACGAATTTGTATAGACGTTGCATTATTACTAACAATTTCCTGGAAAAATTACAAATGAATTAAAGAGAGCCCAAAGTTAACTTTTCGGTCTGGTATCGTTAAGATATGAGTAATCAAATATCGAGTAAAAATGAAGAAAATGGAGTGCATAAGAATACAGATTTTGCAGATACATAAAATTCATAAACGAATCAACAGTCCTAGAAACTCAATCTGACAGCTGAGAACCTCGATGAAGGCACGCCAAAAATGAATGCCGCGTGCGTTTCCTACTCGCCACCACCAACAATGATTTGCCTTAACGGGTATCGGAGGTTTTATACCTACTTGAAGCATCCAATGATTATATATACAAAAAGGCTTTGTAGGTGCTCAACAAAACCCATACGGTCGGAGTGATTTTACACTTTTTAACTCCCACCATTGTGGCTCGTCCGTGAATTGCCCACTAATAATGTCTACTCACAAAAATCGAATAGCAAAACGATTAGCGTCTGCTCATGGAGACCAAATCATAAAAGTAATGAGTGCCTACAACGTTTTTATTAGAAGAAATAAGCATAAGTTGATAGTGTTAAACAATCCACCAAAATAATGCAGAAATAAAGTTGATACGCAGAGATTTCGTATAAAACATAGAAAACTTCAACACTACGCTTTTCGCAAACGCTAACCTGAATTTTCGGTAAATTCACCAGCGACGCGAAGTTAATAAGTTTTAACGCGTTTAAAAAGATTTCAGCCAATTGCGAGTTAAGTGAAAATTTCTGACCAATCGCTTCACTACTATCATGACAATCACTTGTACGATGATTGGTCAAAATCTGGAGGGTATCATAGAGCAATGAAACAACACCGAAAACCTCGGTAGCCGCAATCTCATCAAAAAAGAATGTCGAATCATCGACGACATCGGTTAAACTAAAAGAAAAAGAACCAAACTTTGAATTAGAGGTAAAAATTAATGATGTCGAATAGAGGGCTATCAATCTCACCCTTTCGCTTTGTCCACGCGTTTTGCCTTTGAAGAGGGTATGATACGAACAAGAGCAGTGAGAAGATGGAGGCTTTGGAGAGCTATTTCTGGTCCTCTACCAACTAGTTCAGGGTTGTTGGAGTCCAGCGGATAAGCTAATTGAGAACTTAAGTTCGGTAAGGAAAGGAAACTTGTTAAAACCTCCATCAGACCGGAATTTACTGCGTAAGCAACGAAGTCCTGCATCAAAATTAGGAAAGGATTAGTTTTAATAAATGAGCAGCTCATATTTTGAAAATTGTACCAAACAAGAGGAAAACTAACCGACAGGGAGGCAGCGGTAACATTTGATGCTTTCTTTGAGGTGGTGGCAACCGCAGTGGTAGGAAAAACCGGTGGAGTCGATTTTAGGCCATGACTCACAACAAGAAAGCAGGAGAAGAGAGAACAGACAAAATCTACTTCTTCAGATGGCTTGCCGTCAACTTTTGGACACTGTGGTTGCTTAACATCCGCCCATAGTTCCATGGCCTCCAGATGCTGAATGCAAAATAAAAATTAATGAAGATGAGTGTGAAAAACTCATAAAATTCGCGAGCAATTCACTCACACTCAACTTCACGGCCAGACAATCAATGAGGAGAGCTAAATCACAGTTGAAAAGAAGGTGCCAGGAACAGAGAGAGACCTTTTGGCAGAATGTGATCAATAATTCGCATGCCAAAGCGACAGTCCTATTCTCAGAGGAAATAGATAAATAAACAAACTATCATATTACACAAAATTCCACCTGATTAAGGGAAAACGAATGAAAAATCTCTTACCTAGTAGGAATGACAGGAAAATCGAAGTAGCGCTGACAACGCGTCAAATCAATTAAGTTAACGAGAACCGATGTCAAGTCCAGGTGATAGCAGCACAGGAGGGATGTCTACAGACAAAAAGAGCAAATGAAAATGGAACAATCCGATTTTACTCTGGTTCACCAGACCAAGTCACATACAACTCAAATGTGACATGGACCGACGACTGACCTCATCACTGACCAATCGGCGAATACCACGAAGGGCTTTCTCCATAGCCGCAACACGCGACGCCACCCATGGTCCTGACTCTGGTAAATTGCAGTATCTTCGCGCCTCCTTGACCAGTTTTTGAAGTCTACAAAGATGTGGAAATGAAAGGCATCCTCAACTACTTACTGCGCTTTTTGTGGACAAGGAGGGGCCAACTTGGCATCCACGAGCGGCGCCTTGCGATAAAGAAGACTTCTGAAGCAAAAAAGGAAACCATATGACTTATTTTATCCAGTAAGAGGGCTGTCACTACAGTCCAAGTAAGGCGCAACCTCGCATTCATTCGTTGACGCACAGCATCCAGTCGTTTGGCAAGCAGTTTCTGATGTTCCACTTCAGCTGCCTTGCGTTGGCGTCGAAGATGCTCCTTCTCATCCGCAGCTTCCTGATCCTTCAATAAAGCTGGCAATTCAACAAAACACGCCGCGTTGAGGCGATCAATGTCCCACCTATCACTACGGCGGAGACAGGCTGGTAGGGAGGTGAGTAGAGTATTTCGGTGTCCTCGTGACTCGAAATGCGAGACGGAGTCCACCTCGACATGACAGAGACGACACCAACCACGCTGGTTGTGTTGTGGATGTCGTGATAAGGCGGTGGTAGCTGCGTCATGTTGTGGAGCGGACATCTCGAGGGCTTTGCGTCGAATGCCGCTCAGGGTCTCCTGGTGTCGGCGTTCGCATTCGAGTTGCTAAGGTAAAATCAAATATGACTGCTTACGAGAAAGGTCTTGAACGAACGAACATGGGGATGCTATCGGGGACGCGAAGCAGCACATTTGTGTAGCACTCATCAACTAAACCTTCATCCTCAATCTGCTTATTCATAGACTGATCCTTGACTCAACCTTTACAGGATCATCCATAAATTAAAAGTAGATCCTCCTACTCACGTTTGGTCCACACTGCCTCAATCAGTCTGACTGGTGGCACATGGACGGATGGATGGATGCCTAAACAGATGAACCCATTCCACTGAGTAGGGGGATAACATGGGAGATGTGACTGAGAGTTACCTGCTCTACAAACCAAATAAAAACCAAATCCCCAGTTTGGCGAATGAAAATTGCTCCAAAGAGTTGCCGCACAACACCTTGCAACAGTGGAGGACCTGCTCAACTCCTACATTCCCGGTGGGTGACGGATGTTCATCACAGTAAGTCAAGGTGCCCAAACTGATTGAGAATTAGGTGTAGAATTGGGCTGTTCTAAGGATGATTAGCAACATAATTTTTGTATGTTTCGATGATCGATTCGTTAAAGAGCTGCCGATAACCAACGCAATTGACTGGCTTCTTACTACACGCAGCCATGTTCCTCAAAAAGGCTTCCTGAAAAGAACTACCGACTAAGAAGGACGTAAAAGGAACTCACTTTGCGCAAGATTTTGGACCTCAACTCCTCAATATGTTGGCGCTGCTGTTGCTCCAAACTGGCCAGTTTCATTTCACGATGCAATTCTCGCTCTCGCGCCGCCGCACGTCGCACCAATCGGGTCTGTTCACCCCTCATTTCAATTTCATGCGCTCGAGATATCCAGCGCGCCTGAAGCTCGTCTAAACGAGCCAAACGAAGCGCCTCCAGCTCGATTCGTCGAAGCTACAATAAACACATTTCAGTAACTTGTGTGACCTTGACAACCATTGCACAAAACGAGATACAATGTTATCCATTTGTGCCTCAGTAAACTGCACGATGAAACAGTCCTGGGAAAGTGAATACGTCAACCATAAGGCAGGGACTAAGGTGGAAGATTTGTTCACTAACTTTCCCACCTTTCCTGAACTACCGGGGAGAAAGAAATAGCCGAAAGAAATGAAGCGAAGTTCGATTGATACCTTGGCAGCTTCCTCTCTTTCTGCCTTCTCTTCCAAGCGCCTACGACGAAGTTCAGCTCGTTCTCTCAACCTTGCGCAAGAAATTTCATGTTTCGCAAAGATTGTGTGCTGCTTTTGCTCTGCTTCCAAACTCTAAAAGGAAAGGCGTATGATAAGGTGATACTAAATTGACCCCTCAGGCGCCACTTGGTATAAGGCGGACTACAAATCTGGCAGTTACCTTGGAGTAAGCATAATAATTACTTGGACCATGAAAGAATAACGACTCTTACAGAGAAAGATAGCAAGAAGCACCTGAATAAATGCAATTTCTCGACCCTTGATCTCCTCATCATGCGCTTTCAAGATGCGACGCTTCAATTCAGCCCGCCGGTTAGCATCAGCTACGAGGAGACGCTGCTCAAGGAAGTTGCGACGCTGTTGAATCAGCCGAAGTTTCTGCTTCCGAACCTCCTCCACCTGGATTAAGTCAGAATAAAGGCGTTGACGACAATAATTTGACGTTAGAAGCATTAGTTAGGTTAGCGTAATGTGACGTTATTAAACTTACTTTTGACAAAAACTGTGATGCAGCAAATGTCATCAAAAGGCAGTTTTAATCATTGATAAAAACAACGATATAGTACTTAAATCGTATATGAGTAGCGCGGTCAGACTTTAAGGTTAATGACCGACTTAACGATGGAGACGGTTGTGGAATTGCAAGAAAACGAAGTGGGGAACGCAATTTGTTTAAACTTGCGACAGACTTCTCGTTACGCCACCAATACTACTACAACTCAAAATTAGTAGCAAGAAAATAGATGAGCATAAGGCGTAAAAGATGACGACATCTGTTCACCAACTTAAAAACCACTATGAAAATCAAGCAAATGATAGCATGAAAAAAACCCAACCAGCAACTTGGTGTTGTGCTATGACAGTTGCATAGGTAGGCGGATTTGAGAGCACAGATTCTGGGGCATTAATGACACTACAAAAGCGAGGTAAAATTTAGCAGCCCATTGACCGCCAGCATCACCTAAAGAGGTCTGAATACTACCAACCACTCCGACCTGATTTAATGAAAATCTTAGTACCTTTGATCACCTATCTGCACAGAACCAGACTATAGCTCTAGAGTGGGTTTACGACAATGCTGGTTTGTTCATAAAAATCCAAAGATTTAGTGGAACACGCCTTAAGAATGGATTTAAACACCGTATTTTAGTCAGTTTCGAAAGTTAGACGTAAGATGCTCCACTGCCGCCTTTTGAATGACGATACCACTAAAGTTTCATATCAGTGGCACCTCAGTCGAATTAAAAAATCCTAGAGAAAAATAAAATGATTATTCACCTTCTTACTGAGTTCGCGCACTCTATTAGATCGTTCCAACAGATGCCTTTGGCGCAAAAATCTCGCTCTTGCTTGTTTGGCCTCAATTTCCTGGATGGATCGTTCACACCTATCAACGGATCGAGGGGGAGTGAAATCAACAGAAAAGTGCAGGACTTTTGACAAGCAAATCTACCTGCTCCGATTTTGCGCCAGGAGCTTTTCATGCATTTGCACTCCTCTACCAGGAATTCTTGGCTTGCCAGCCGCCAGAAGATCGCCCGCTACACCAATACTACTCAGAATATCTCCGCCCCCTCCGTCTGTTGCCACAGCCACCGATCGCCGTTGGGTTTCTCCAGCACAGGCGTAGCAGACAAACGGAGTAGCATTGACGTCAGTAGCAGTAGTGGAAGACTTGCTGCTATTGGTGCCACCCAGCTGTAGCAATGAAGCCTCCTCCCGCCCCAGTTCACTTCGCAGAAGACGTTCGGTGGAAGCCACAGATTTAATCGCTGCGTCGAAGTGAGTTTCTTCTCCCTCCACATCTTCCTCGTCAACATCATTTAGAAGATCTTCTTCATCAGAGCCCCAGGCAAGAGCAGATACAGCCGCAGCAGAGGTAGGTGGTGTAAGGGTAGGCGAGGAGAGATCAAGGTCAGCGAGAACTCTAAGCATGATTGGTCTCCCAGGTGATATCTTCCGTTCGTCCCAAGCGAGGCTAGTAGGCCTAAAAGTATCGAACGGCATTTTCAAATGGAATCCACGCCAACTAGCCTTTAGCAATGTTTTCGAAAACGCTTTCCCTCCCTGCAAAACACATTGTAATAACAATCAAGAATGTATTTCCAGTAGTGAAATCAGTGGCACCCTGCAGTTTTCTAGACTTGCAACTCATTGAAAAACAAGTGGATCAGAGGAACTACCACAAGAAATACCAAAACCGATACCTAAGAGATCAAGAGGAACTGAGTCAGAAGATCTCGATATTGTCCGGCAAAATATCACCAGCACAAAGCATTCTGGGTACAACATGTACATTTGGAGAAGTCAAGCGTAATGCTCGAATTACACTTCCTAAAGGTGATTAATCCACCTTCAGAAGACGCCGCACTAGCAGATCACTCACAACTCCCTGAAATACAACAGGCTTACCACCATTGTTCGGTCCTAATGACACTACCATGAAACGGATGGAACGCAAAGGATTCTAGCCTAAAAATGTGTCTCAATTGTTCAAGATTAGGTGAAAAGTGCAAAAACTAATTTTCTCGGCTGCAAAATCAACCTGGTGCTACTTATTAGAAATAAGCAAACGCCTACTGAAGTTGTCTAGATATTTTAATCCGAGCAGTTAATTGGTGGAGTCGCCATATACTTAACCCTTAATTACCTGAATCTAAGCACAGCCTTATTGCTTCAAGGCTCGCACACGAATGAACAAGATTTCACAAAAAACTGTGCCAATGAAAGCACTGAATTTCGAGGCGGAAGTTGTGAGCTTTTCACTAATGAAATTGGATTACGTTAGGGCGACACTTCAGGATTAGCCGTTGAAGTGGCGCCAAGGCTAATCCAGACAACATTAATCACGAGGGCGGACAATAGCGGCGAGCCGTGCGCAAGGGTGCGAAACAGCAGCTGGTGGAGGAAGGACTACCCTATGAACAAGAGGTTGCATTTGCGGGCGACTGCAAGTCCGTAGGTAAGATGGTGGGTGATCGTAATTTCGGCAACTTCGCTCCCAGTCCACAAACGGATTTTGCTAACATTTACTCAGCACGTTAACAATCAGCCAACACTTCAAATCCTGACAATCAGAAAGAAGTGAACAAGAAAGCGAAGTGCCCAACCCAAAGAGGATTCAGAAGCACTAGTAGGAATCTTCCATTGAGACTTCAGTGACGTGAGTCGGAGACTAAAAGACGGGTGTTCAATATGAACACCAACACGAAAGAATAAAACTACTTTTTGAACCCGTATAGAGGACGACTTACAAGAAGAATGCCAAAGCAGAAACATCTCTTTAACACGTTAAAGGTCGTGGTACGAGAAAAGGCAAACAATTTGATGATAATGCACAAGATCGATGAGAGGATGAACTCATAGTCTGTTTAAGTCGTTTGAAACCTACAGAGTACTCTTCTACCATTTGAATAGACCAAGACTTTCTCGCAGCGTTGCAGAAGTGATATACTGTGCTGCACTAACCTTTGATATCTAAATACATCCATGGGCTCTTCTGTCTTCATAGGTATGGCGTCACTCAGACAATTTTGTAAATGACCATAAAATAGAATCGACACATATACATGCCCAGGGCCATTAACATAAAACTGTGTAGGGTAATCGGCGGAAAAACAAACATGAATCGAATGCCAGCAAGGTTTTCACCTGAACGTGACAAGTAATCGAAGATTTAGACACACGTCCTGATACTACAGCAGCTGCAACCATTATTAATTTTATTAAAAAAATTTTTGACGCAATGAATGGCTTAAGATCGCTGCCACTACTACCAGATCAAATGAGCTGTTGATCCTGTTACCAAAAGTTGGTATGCTTAGAAATCAAGCCAACAATCCACAAGGTCGAACCAACGCTGTCGAATGAAACAGTGGATGGAATCAGGAAACACCATGCTAATCACATAGTCTTATCGAAACGAGAAAAAAGTTGAAAAAATCACCGGGCAAAACTTATCGTACATGCTAAACAAATATTCATAGGAATGGCTGGAAGTACGTCTTTACATCCTAACCCCTTTAAATGTACTAATGTATAAAAAGCGGGATTCAAGCCCACCTATTTCCAAATCGTTGAAGCAAAGACATCTTCTCAATCAGCGACTTGAAATCCTGTTCGCTATGGTGTAGGATCATGATCACCTCCTTGCATCGCATCTCACATTCGTCCAGCTCACAAGCAGCATAGATCTCATCGATTGTTCGTTTCAAAGTGTCCAGCATTTGACCCCAGTAGAGAGCGTGATAGTCCTGTCGTCTCCGAGTTCGACCTCGTTGTGAAGTTTCCCGGGAAGAAACAGATGATCGATCAGAACTCACGTTGACTTGACTCTTCGTACTGCACGAATTTCCAGCTGACGATGCTCTTGACCCTGATATGTAGTTAACATAGTGACGCTTCGATAGTGACAAACGGTCAGAGTCTGTTATAAAACCCTGTAAGCTAATAAGGTGTTAAGCATACCCTCATGTGACCCAGAAAATGGCAAATTGTACTTTACAATATTGCGGGCCTGTGTGCCCTCGCGTTCAACTTTGAGCCTAATCCAATCGGCATTAGAGTCAAGGGACTTTTCAAAATGCGGAACTTTATATTCACCCATAGGAAACGGAAAAGCATTCGATGTTTACAGAAGAGGACATCCACAGACTCGTTCACAATAAGCGGTTTAATATAATTCGTCCGATAAGTTTACGCAGTAAGTAAAACAATTTTGATCTGAAATTTAACCGAAGCGATCATTAGGATATCATGAGTTGTGGCAGAGCGAAACGCAAACACATTGTAAATAAAGCTATATACAAAAGTTCCCAGATTCTACTTTTTAGCTTTTTTTGTATTTACGGAAATATTTAGTATATATTATGTCAAAAGAGTTTTCGACAATGTGATCTTGCGTCTTAAAGTCGTTTCATTAGCACTACAAGAATTTTTTGGCAATATGCATTAATAAAGCAAAAGGGAAGTGGGATGTGTGATGAAGTTCCCTATGCTTTATTTATCACTCCTTGGAGTCCAATCCAGATGAACGCAGTCAGGTGCACGTCTATTCCGCAACAATATTACGGCTGTAAGTCCTTTTACAAGGCTCTTAGGTAAAATCTTAATATTTAGTCGGTTCTGAATCAGGAGTTTCGCTTCTTGGATTAGTAAAATAAGAGACATCCCCTCTAAACTTCTTCTTTTCTGTAATACTTTGTTTATGCGACCACATGATGTTAGGAGGTCACTTTAGGATTTGCTTGACCCTTGTACTCGTGGGTTGGCCTTCAGGCCATGCCCATAGCCATTTGCTCTGTTTCCTTCGGAAAACGTGTACCCAGCCACACTCACTGCCTTCTTTCACTATGCAGGAAGTCTCGGGATGCTACATCCTCGAGCCTAATTTGAAGAAGGAAGCATTAAGCGTGGCTAAAGAGTAGTGCTTGAAATGAATGCAATTAAGTGGAGCTTTGGCACTTTCCGAACTCCATCCCAAACTACTAAGCAGTATTGTGACCACCAAATATGTACATGGTCAAAAAATGTTTAACGGGATGCCTCTTGCACTACTTTCAACATAATGGTTCTGATGCTGCAAGAAAACATTGTCGAAACAGTCCGTCCGACTACGATGAAGCAATTGACACACCGTCAGCGCCACCCGAATCGGGGGTTATTTGTAGCATTCCAAGACTTCCCGTTGGGTGGATGAAGGCATCAGCTTGTGCTTAATACACGCATTCTTGGAGGATCAAATGGATTAAGCCTGAGCCTGGCCCGAAGGTTAGCTTTTGCGCACAATGACCATTCGAATACCACAGAAAAACGCCACACATGTGGTGATCACCAAAGCAATGCATTACACTGCTCCAATCATTTTTGGGCCACTTCCTCGACGCTTATCCCAGCATACCTCTTGCGCCAACCATCACAACATATTTGCTACTGCGAGGAAGAAGCCACGAGTCAGCTTCGTTAACCAGCAGCTACAATAAGGTTAAGCAGTAGCTCTTGGTCGCTTCAGCATCCTTAACTGGATATGGACTTACTCTAGGCCTGACGGTCAGATTTGGGACCGTACACACTTGCTGACCATCGACTGTGTCCAGGGCTAAACATTGCCACGCTGGTCCAAAAGAGATGCTTAGCAGTGAAGACAGGATTAAACTCAGTCTTGTATGCATGGTGCTCCAATGTTGTATTATTTTCACCAACTATGCTTGAATGTGGCAATGAGAAGTGCGATGCTAAACTTCTCCATGCAGTTTACGATGCTGTTGCCTGAGTTATTAACAGCTTGTTTGAGAAACGCAGGGTCAAGTTGGAGCTGACCGCAGACATCATTAACAGCTCTTTTTTGGTAAAGAAACCAACGATTCTTCTTCCGCCGCCTCCACACCGTAGACATGTGCCACAAACGGTGGATGTTGGGGTAGAAGTGGCTAGAAATGTGGCGTACTTTTAAGTTGGACTGAATGCATGTATACTAGGAGGGAAAAAGGAATTTAACCTGAGCATGGCGTGAAGAGCAGCCCAGGCGTAAAATGGCCCGAGGAGCACCAAAGCGACCACTAGATATTCGGGCGGTCACACAACAAAGTATTACAAACTTATGGCCTAAAAAAAGGAAAAGGGTTAGTGAACTTCGGTTGACCATCAAATGTGATTTGGGTCAGATATGAGACAGTGAATTGGGACTGATGCGTGGCGGGCAAAAGAGACCAAACGCAGCCCCGAATAGGGAGGTATTCAGTGTTATGTCAACGTCAACTTCTATGCACGGACGCGGTAAGTGGTGCACAATGGTGGAAACCGAGCTGTAAGTCGTTGCATAGTGGAAGTTACCAACCGATGTCACTCGTGTAGCATTCTTAAACTTCTCCTTCAGTAGTGGTAGTAGACGCAAGACTACAATGAAATCCTCTATTCAGAGAAGAGGGGGAAGACGTGCCACCTTGGCATCATCCAAAATGCCAGCCCGTTCAGTCGAGAGCACGATGTTTTTCAAAGTTACGGTGTGGTAATCGAGTTAATAGGACGTCTCAAAGGTGATTTCACTTCGCCCAGGTGCGATTATTGTTGTTTCCCCATATTCCTAACGAACTACTTCCCAATGTAATGTCTGAAATGAAGTTGCTAAAAATACGCCATGTGGAGTAAATTGTGTTGTCGGTGGGCGTCTGTCAGTAACTGTGCATTTCTAATCGCAGGCTTTCCACCCAACCGTCGGGCCGTAAAGTAGTTGGTATTTTTAGCCTGGTTTTCCATTAGACTTTGGACATGCTCCACCCGCACACAGACCGCACAGTACATCCGGAGAGGGAAGAATTGCTTAAAGAATGATGCCTTATTCCCTCCACTAAAACATTCATTAAAACACGTAAATTGTGTATTTACCTCGGGGTTGGATACGAAATGGCTCGCTAAAAAATGTGGTTCAGATTCCATGCCCCTAGGAGGCGGCACTTTGGTGCGCCAACACCTTTTACTTGGTCAGAGAGGCTGTAGTACTTGTCTTGACTACGCACATTTGGCAAATGGAAAGGGGATCAGACAATTTGGTATAGCTCGAAAGCACTATCTGGTCCATCACTTCTGCTGAGCGACGTACCTGACGATAGTCGTGGTAAAACTCCCTCGTGAAACACATCGCCTCTGTAACTGAGGAAAGGTACTTAATCCTACCAGCTGCAACAGGATATAAGGTCTATCCGTCTTGAGAAATGGGATTTGAGAGTGAAAATTGACTGACTGGAATGCATTGCCATGACTAGATGTGTGGATAGGGTGGCGGGAAAACTCACCTCATCGATGTTCATATGCAGACATGGCAGAGCAGTCATCTGCACCGCTTTTCTGCGGAACCGGAAAATGCGGTTCTCGTCAAAAACGGACATCATTCTTAGCCCTCATGTTTCAGAGTAATCTGCGATTTTCTCACTCACACCGACTACATTTCAATGCCACCGTCTTTGGTTATCAAAAATGGTGTGAAGAGGGGCGGATGTCGATATAAAGTCGGGTTCTCCTTCTGATTTTCTCCACGTGGGGTCTTGACACTTCCCTAAGCGTTACAGTAGACGTATAATGTGAGAAGAGTACTTACATTTAGGAAAAGGCGAAGGGGTTGTAGGCTTTAAGCGTGGCCTGACAGTGTGCTCATTCACCAAAGGTCCAATGGCCACCGCAACGGCGTCCGAGGACAGACCAAAGTACCAACAGTCACAACTCTTATACCTCTGACCTTTCTATTCCCTCAGTCGAAATAAAAGAACCTTAAACAAGGGGATGAGGACGTACCAGCAAGTGAGGGAGGATTGAGAGAACCTCTGCTTCCAGTTGGTCCTTCGACCATCCCAAGGCGGCAAGAACACAAAGGCAAGGGGATAAAAATGGCGGCGATGTTGAAGACAAAGGTAACGCAAACACTCTTTTTTAGACCTACTGATAGCAAGTCCCGTTTTGTTGATTCTTGTCTAGCATTATGCCTTCTTTTGATATTTACAAAAAATGAAGGGGCTCTTTTCTTTACTACCACGATTGCAACGCCAATGACAGGGGAATGAAATACCACCAAGTAAGGAAAAAGTGCACCTCTCCCGCTCCCTTCTCTTTAACTCCCTACGAGCTCGGGATGAATGGGTGAGGAAATGGATGATTATAAAGTGAACAATGCAGCAAATGGGTGCTTAGATCGACATCGAAGAGACCGAAAGGCACAAGAGGAACGGACAGGTACGGACCGAAACTATCACTCCCCGGATGATGATTGGGGAAAAAATGGTGGCGATAACAAGATGAATGGTGGAAGGGAAGGGGAAGGAAAGGAATGTGAGATGAATGGGTAGAGGGAGGGAGGGAGGGAGGGTTAAGGACTGATTGGAAGGAGATGCAATTAATGTGTAGAAAGGGTAGCGCGATTACAGCACCGGTGGATGGAAGAGATGAGTATGGGAGGAGTAAAAATAGAAGTAGAATGAACGGGCGGACGAAAGAGGAATTTGGGAGGGCATGGTGGATGTAAGATGGTCGAATTTATGTAAATGGAACGGGTAAAGGCGTGACCGGAGGAGGAACATTTGGAGCAATACAGCGTGGATAAACGGGATAAAAATTGTCTGGAAATTGAAGGTTGGAAGGCTAGATGAGTTAGGGTAAGCGGACGTACAGGTGGGTGGATGGGTGGAGGAGTGATCACACGGATGGATACAAGTTGTGGGTAAATAAAATAGACACCCTTTGAATCCACGGACAGGCGGACAGATGGCTGCATAGGTGGACGAGTATGGGATGGAAAGAGGGTTGGATAAATAGGTGGTTAAATAGATTGTTGGATAAAATGACATATGGAGGACATAAAGACGTGGTAAAGCCGAAGGTGATAGTCAAAAATGCAAAAGTTTAAAACACGCGGTGGCTCTTTGAGAGGCTGGAAGTTTTTGAAACGAATCCGGAAATTCAAGGGTCGAGAGGCTACCACACGAGAGACGAGAATCCAAAAATGGCTTGAGTAGGTGGCTACACCATTAAAGACACTTTTATATTACACAGAGCATCTCTAAAACCTCGATTTAAGCTGCCTTCTATGGTTCAACGTTTGTGTCGTCGGCGAAGCCGAAAAATGGCACCCCATTCGATTGGTGCTCGACCAGAACTCTGCTTCACACCCACATACATAAATGCCTCGAAATCTGAAAAGCCTAGTAACCGAATCTCCAACATACCGTTGCTATGGGACCAGGACAAATACAAATGTTCAATTTAATCATGAGAGAACATGAGACAACACCAAAAACTGCAAAATTTGCGCATTCGAACTAGGAACTATCGGATGGCACTTCCAATGGACCCACCCACTCGTCAAAGGTGAAGCCACAAGTAGCTCGACCATCAGAGTGATCAATATTCATTCAATTGTTTTTTTTTTCAATAAATTTGCTAGTGCACGTCCACACACATCTCTTTTGGCATCTGCACAAAATCGAGTGCACTCTGAGAGACATAAAGAAACTCTCCTCTTATGATTTCTTCTCAAAGGAGTTCTTCAAATTAGATGAGGGTGTGCAATATACGCCACCTCCCTCTATTTTGGTGTAAACAACTCTAAGTCCACCCAGTGCACCATGGAGACACATGGCAAACTGCTCCCACTTCATCCAGTCAGTGCTCTTGCCTTCCATCCCCTTGAACACCTCTTCAAGTGCCAGTCATTAGTAATTAAACAAAATTGAACCAAACGTGCTCTATTTCATAAAATTATCATGGAATTTTGAATAAATAGAATTGCAAAATATGATGTATGGAATTGTCTTTCTCCCTGATTATATAAGCAGTTCATTGGAGTAGTTAAACGTCATTAGTCATCCTTTTCCGTAGAGCTGAAAAAAAATCAGAAAATCAGGTTGCGTAACTGTACAATCAGAGAATCTGATTACTTAAAACACATAATGCAAGTATTATTTTGCGATCACTTAGTCCAGAAGGCATTAGGGATTTTACAGACTTACCGAACTTTTCATTTGCTTTAACACTCGGGCCCTTGGGCGAATCCCCATATTTGGCCTGCGGAAAGAAAAGCAACCAATAGGGTGAACTTAACTGAAATCAGCTATTGCTATAGCAAGAATAGCTGACTCCGAATGTGTGAAGAAAACAATAGGCTCGTACCATTGCATACGAGAATGAAGAATGCGGTAGCTCCATGCTATTGAAAATTCGTTCTTCCTGGACACGAGAAATTAAGCAAAGGTTTTCAAATGGATGCCCTTCAAAGGTCCATACAAATAGTTAATTGAGAAGTTTCGAATTTCCGATTGTTATAATGAGCTTTAAACATGCGAAATTACCTCTGTCTCCAAGTCGACGAGCCCTTCAACGTCAGAAATTATAGTTCTCAATACGTCTCTCTCAAGTTTTTGTCTCCTCTCAGCCTTAACGAAAAGCAGCCACTCAATTTGCGACAAAGCACTAATAAAGAGTTTAAGCAAAACCAAACGAACTTTTATTTTACGAACGCGCTGGGAACTAAGAATATCTTCAAGTTTGTTGCGCAGTGCTGTTTGCCGATTCCGCTCAATGTCAATGGCCATATCAGCCACAGTTCGGATGCATGCGTTTAGAGCTGCTTCCCGTCGTGATTTTCTGATTAACTCACTGCGAAAATCCTTCTCCGGAACTATCTCACCAGTTCGAGTTACCTAAAACCATAAAAATTCGTCTACGATGCTAAAATTAGTTGATAAGATCGGCAATCGAAACTATGGAAAATAAACAAAAGCTGTGCTCACTAGGCCGGTTCTCATCAAATGTTGCTTAACCCTCGGCGAATTGAAAAAGTAAGCAAGATGGCGATCCGACAAAATGTTGTAATTTTCAACAGAGTTGTTAAATCGCTCAGTGGACATTTTTCATACAAATATTTGCGAACTACAGTAAAGCGTTTCTAGTGCAATTAAACAGACAAGGTCGTAGGAACTGGAAAACAAAATCTATAATTAAACTTAAAGCATTAGATTTAATGCTATGAGATGCAAAATGTAGCTTAAAATTATTCTAGAAATGGCAAAATAGGTCCTATGAACACATTTACGCCTGTGCTGGTATTTTATTAATCTTTAACATAAGCAGACTTAAAGTGAAATTAAGACTGCCTTTGAAACGATTGTCAGCACGTGATAAGCGTGTACCACTGTATAGCTTTGAGACCTCCCACTGGGTATATGAAGGCAGTAATTTGCGCAGAGTGCACATTCTCCAGAGATAGCGATGGCATTAAGACCGAACTCGGCTCGAAGTTCAGACACACGTACACTTTCCAGGTGAGTACTGAAGTGGCTATAAGATATGCAGGCAGTCGCATAAGCAATGTGGTACAGCCCTTGTAGCATTATTTCGGATGTAGCGTCCCGAGACTTCCTAGCCGGTCTAAGAAGTCGGTAAGTGCAGGTGGTTCGAAGGCCCGTATACGCGTACAAATCCTAAATTGACTGTCAAACGCCATGTGGTCACAGAAACAAAGTATTACACTGGGATGCATGAAATGACTTAAACTTTAATTTTCTAGTGCTTTAAGATTTCCTACCGGGTAGGAGTGGTAAGTGCAGCTAAATAAATGTATTCCTAGGAGAACAGAGTAATTATGCCTAAGCATGGCTTGAAGGCCAGTCCACGCGTACAAGGACCAGGTGAATTTTAATTTAACTGCCAGACATCAGTGAGCATACATAAAAGTACCACACTGCCCCTCTCTACTTATGGGCGATGTCCTCGACGATCCTCATGGTATACCTCCTGCGCCAGCCATCATAGCATATTCGGTAATTCGAGAAAGCAATCTCGAGCCAGCAACGTGGGTCAAAAGCTACCACAGGACTGAGGAACGGTACTTAGTCTCTTCATCACCTTCAACTGGACTAGAATTTACACTCGGTCCAGCAGCTGGATCAGGGACCGCATACATCCGTTAAACATAAATAGTTTCCGGGACTTAAAGGTGAAACTTTGGCCCAAAACAGATGTGTTACAGGGGAAACGGTATCAGACACTGTCCTGCATATAAGGAGAACCGTAATGTCGTTTCCGACACATTTACATGGATGAAATGGAGAAAAATCCGACACGAAACTTTTCCAGGTGTTGATAGCTTGTCTGCGGAACACGGGACGTCAGTTTCAACCCTTTTGTTGTAAATGTGCCTGCAAACGTGCAGCAAACAGTATATATTAGGATAGTACTGGTCAAAAAATGTCGGCTTAACTTATTGCTGCCACTATTTTAGCGTCCCGAGGCTTCGCACCGGGTAGAAGAAGGCATTAAATGGAGTTGGATACATGTAGTCCAGGGAGAACGGCGTAATTAGGCCTGAGCATGGCCCGACGACCAGCCCACGCGTACAAGGGCCAGACGAACATTAATTTAACCGCCAGACACTAGATGGTCACATAATCAAATCTATTTCGCTTTTCCGTGGATTCTTCCATTTATTTTTACGTTCTTCATAAACTCTCATTAAGCAGTCCTATTTGAAAGTCGATTGCACTGAAACAAGGAAAGTTCTGCAATGTTTGCAACGCTTCGCATACAATATTGCCATTGACTAGTGGATTTGATTGTGATTACTGATGTGGCCTTGTAATCTTGGCCAGATGACCACCTTCTTGTTCTTCTTCCTCCTGACAAATATATGTAATCTGCTGCAGCATTGTGCTGTTCCTTATCGCTTAGGTAGCATCGATACACCGCACTAATGCTTCCCTTTTTACTTCTGGTCTGAACGCTTAATACATATGCGTGTATAAAGTGAGGACATTCCCCTTTTGCGTAATCACGCCCTCAAATCAAAGCTTTTTAGGGGCATGTTAATTCCCTTTTTGAAAAAATACTGTCTGCTTCGTGATGAGATTTTCGCTTTTCCTGTTTACCACCTTTGGTACTCATCTGTTCACGAATTGTGTGGCTCTAAATTTCTCAAGTGCCATCACGTTTAACCATTGAGTTCAAACAAAATTTTAATGAGTACTGCAAAGCTTTGTTTGTGTGACTACCTGAGGTTCGGCGGTCACTTTAGGATTTGTCTGGCCCTTGTACTTGTTGGCTGGCCTTCGAGCCATGCTCAGATACATTTACTCTCTTCTCTTCGGGATGCATGTACCAGATTCACTTATTGCCCTTCTTTCACCCTATGGGAAGTCGCGGGACGCTACAAGCCCAATCATTCCTTTCTCTTGCCCATTTACTAGGTTGGAAATCACATCACAATTGATCTTTTGCGTGGTCCATATGTGGGAGCGGTTCCTCCACTTAAGATTAATTGACAAAGGAAAGGTTTTTTATTTTAAATGCTAGTAGTCTCACCTAAGCCCTTGCATGGTATTCAAAATTAACTTTTATCACTAAGTTTTAATATTTAGGACAGGCTGATGCTTCAGAACAAACAGATCGTAAATGCCAATTTCAAATCAATGTTTCGACCGCTAAAGGCATGGAGACTGATGATGGAAGGGTTACCAAGGCTACAGACATTTGTTTGGTATGTCAGTTAACTAGACGCAGAGTTGGAGATGTTTGCCTTACGCAAGGGCACTGATGGCTTCTGCCCATGCTAACAAAATTGAGCCCTAACAAGCAGCTACGTGGTGTCCATGTAAAAATCATGTGGCGGGAAGATTGACCTAACTAATTTGTCTTTCATGCCTAAATTCTCTAGTTCATTGTATAAGCAGTCCCACAGACAACGATCTGCATACTAAATGACCTTGTCAAAATAAAAAAGCCGTAGATGGTAAAGTCAAGCCTAAGACTTGAGGACTTAATGCCTTGTAGACTCAATAAATCAAAGGGATGTTCGTTGATTGCGGTTTAGCTGGTTGCCCAATCACTGTTGCAAACGGAGCTCCTTCTACCTACAAACGCAGACTTTTAAATTTATTGGATGAAACTGAGCCAATCATTTTGCTTAAACCCGCAAACTCACACCAGCCAATAAAAATTGCGGTTGGAGAGCACGCCTACTATCACGGCTTAATCTGGAGCGACAACAGGCGATATGTGAGTCAATGGAAGCAAACAGACAGACACGCATTTGCACACCATTTGTGACCTTGAAAAAACAGAACAAAATGAATAATTCACTGGTAGTGCTTGTTTTGCCGGACCATTCACAATGACAACAAGGTACTGTCAACAACAGATACAATGGATCGTCATGAATTCACTTTATCTTCGAGTGGCGGCAGCTTTGATTATGGCAGTGGGGATTGCTGGCTTGATAGGAGGGACAGTGCTATGTCGTGGAAACACCATAGAAATTATCAATGGCGACTCGGTGCAGGGCATCTACACGTAAGTTGGCTTTATGCTAATGACACCAAATTAATTTAAATAGGCTTTAAAAGAAAAACAACATCATGCATAATGCAGTCACTAAGGCCTGCAATAGATGTCTTATTCGAATTTTACCAAATCTTGTTTAGTGTAGAATTGTCTGGGGTTCCAGCAAATTGTATCGATGGCCTCGGTGCTCATCTTATGCTTCCCGGTCATGTCAGTACCACTAGTCTACTGCGTGAACAAGTCTACTTTGAGCATGGATATCAATAAAAAGTTTAGAGGAACATTAATAACTCGATTGGAACTTTTGACACGATGAGGGTCATGTCGTCGCTTTGGCATCGCACCTTAAGCCTTCTGTGGAAAATAGCCAGATTTCCCAACCACTCTTAGCATGCAACGAACGCTGCTTCCCTAGCATTTAGTCAGTTCCTTCTCCTCATCACAGTCTATAGTATATAAAAACACTATCAGCTCACCAAGGGCTTTGGAGCTAGTTGATATGCAAGACTCTAATCGTACCGTGATCTTTATTTTGTGTGTCCCAGTTCTTGACCCGATTCAAGATAAGCCTCGAAAAAATCATCACGTTAAACTCCCTGATTTAAGCATTCTCTACCCCAGACTCATCTCCCATCATCGGCAGCGAGTTGAAGAACCGTAGATCTATATTCTTACAACTTGAAGTCATGGTTTCTTTAGGCTTTTAAATGCCTAATTAAGATTTCAAGAGAGAGATTGAACGCGATTTTCTGTATTATTTTCGCTGTGATTAAAATTGCATATCAAGGCTAGCTTCATGCAGCAACTTTTATAATGCATTAGTCTTGTAAAAGCTGAAAGATCTATTAACAGTTTATTAAGTTTAATGGATTAATCTTTGCCTGCTGGGAACTCCTCTGCTCATCAGCCTAACATTGAAAGATAGTATGGATCCTGACTTTTTTATTTGATCGGCAAAATGAGGATTAGCGATTTATCAATGCCCAATGATGGTTTTTATTTACTATCTCTTCTGAAATTAATAATGATTATTCTCCTTCTCTCTCTCTACGAGGCTAGCGTTGATTGATTTGAATGGCCGCTAACTTGTTCTTAGAACACCCGATGACCATATTTGCTCTACCGAAATCTCCAAAGTAGTTGTGTACACGCATTTTGTTATTTCTGAGCTATGGCGATTTATTGTTTGTATGCAATTTTTTTCAGAGAAATGGGCATTCCCGTCATCGTATTCAGCCTCTTCATTGAATTTGTTGGGATCACGATTGCATGCATTGTTTGTGTTATTTCAAGGAAATTTGAAGCTGTTTCGATGGTAAATTTTCATCTCTTTATAATTCATTTCATCAAATTGTTGGTTATTATGCGGGAAGCATAAAAATGTTTTTTTTTGTTTAGGCATTTTACAGACGTCCCGATTCAATGCTTTAAGGAGCTGGTGACAATATTGATTTTTTCATATATATGCACATTTTTTAGAAGATTTGTTGTTTTAATTAATGATTACTTTGTTATTTTTACAAAGTGCTTGTATGTTCTGTTTACCAATAATCAGCCAATCAATGTGCAATAAAGTCGCCATTGAGTTGATTGGTCAATGATGCGCTAGTTTGAACCAATGGAAACGCCCCTACTAATTAATCGTTGCTGGTTCAAGTTGAAAGCAATAAAATTCGACGACTTAGTAATAAAACGTATGACCCACATATTTTAAAGTCGTTACTTCAGAAAGATCTTTTTCTTTTCCATTTTTCTTAACTATGTCACTTTGTGCTAAAATAGAGTGAATTGGGCAAATTGAATCAACAAATGTATGCAGCACTTTGTGCCTGCTTACTCCAAATAAGCTGTGTAACCTCTTGTATGATGTAATTATAAACCCAAATAGCAATCCCAGCCCTCGTATTCTTACATGCGCGAATCGGAACAATTCCTTCAGTTCTCAATGTGACGCCGCACTTTCACGGCAAATTCGAGGTCCCGCAAAGTTATTAGGCAATAAATCCATATAGATGGTAATTTACTACTCCACCTTTCCATGATCATTAAACAGCAGATATAGGGCAAAATATTTCTGGAATGTTTACACAACTTCTGCGCTCTATTGCCTCACAAATAGGCGTTACAAAGATTGCCTGCGACTTAAACTTTTGCCCAAATTTATAAGATGCCTTGCTTATCATAATGATCAACAAAGCGCATTTAAGTGCGCGATATGTGTTCTAGTTGTTGTTACCCACACTAAAGCACACGTGCATTTTCGTTTCGGAATTTCAAGTTTGACTTAAGTGCACCACATAAAAGACTTTATAAAAAAATGGAAATTTTAACTTGATAGGTAATTGGATGCAGTTCCTTTTACAACAAGTAGTACTCGATTAGACATAGTTTCTAGGAAGCAGGAGGGAAAACTCTGCATCTTGCAAAAAGAATGTGTCCGCTTTATAGAATGCATCCAATTTTTACGCTTTAATATTGGCTGTGCTTACTCAGTGATCGGCTGCAGACATCCTTTATCAACAAGGCAATGGCCCTATTGAGAAAGACAAATTCTTACGCAAATGTTTCCAGCATACGTACGCGTAGCTTTAAAAACAAATTGCAATGACGATCACAGGCCCAAGCATAACACTTCGGCACCTAAAGAACATTGAAGGCGTAGAAGACGCATGGGAACACGACTGTCAAAAAATGGTATACGAGTAAGGATCCCAATTTTAGAACAATGAGTTAAGAAAAAAAGACGACTTTGACACCTCCTTTTGCCATGATCTTCAGTAGTTGGTAAAGTGAGGTCCTTTTTAAAGTTTACAGGGGAGAAGAGGAGGAGGAGGATGATCGCAAACTAATCTATGCAAAAATACAGACTCTTATAATTGTAACCACATGGAGAGAATGTATTCATCTGCTAAGCAACCGTTTGCCGCTACTGGTGCCCAGAACGTAGCCCACATGCCTGTGGGTGTTAAAACAGAGCGAAGGATGGAAGGATGGCCACATGAATGGTGAATCGGCGAGGGTCTAGCTTATGCCTAACATTTTGTAAAAACGACGAAATGGCTGGCTCTGCTTTTTATTGCCCAAGGGGACTATAAACTGACCGACAACTCGATGAATTTCCTTAGCCAGTCATAATAATTCTGATAACACGTGCCGTATCTCTGGCGCACGCCCAATTTACTCTCGTCTACCGTAAGGGCAAATGGAAGTGGGAGAACAAAAAGCGCAACAATAAGAGTGGTTAGTTTTAGTTGCCTTTACGGAGTCCTTAGAGCAGCAAAACCTTTTAAAATAGTCGTATACCCAAATGCCACTAAGAGAAGGAAAGTGAGCAGTCCAGAGAGACCGAAGTAGCGAAGTCAATTATCCAATGGCTGAAGCCATTGTCTTGTTGTCCTGGCAACAGCTGCTCCCAGTCAATCACAGGACCACAAATAGGAAAAATGGAGCAAGAAAGAGAAGTCATTTGAAAGTTGGGCTTTCACCAGCGTGTTGGACTCTTTGTGCCGCTAAAAGAAGGCTTACCTCCTGCCTCTCATCGTCCCCATAGCAGCGATCTGAGGGTACCGCCAGGCTCTAAATGGTTTGTGAACCTTTTATTTGCACATCTCTAGGGCAGGTTACAATTTTGTGAACCTCATTAAAACTCCACCAATAAACTAGTATTTTGCCTAAAATAGGCGTTTTGTGCTTTTATCGTTGGTTTTCGGTGCATTTTTCTTGTGCATCTAGATCGACACCACGGGAATAAAAAATGGTATCAGCGCATTTGCACATGCTAATGCGATTTGCTGCCAGCTCGCATCTGCATTCTGCTTCGTCCTCGCCTTGGGACTTGTGATCGGTGGGGCGGTATTAATTGACAAAAATTCAGCCGCTTTGTACCGTCTACCCGAGCTTTGTGATGGTATCCATCCGAATTGGGAGTGAGCTCCTAGTTGCTGATATTAGTATAAGTAGCAACCATTACCAAGAATCATGTAATATTATTAAACGAGACATAACATTATTTACGGCTCCCTCCGACATTTTAACTTTTTAATAAAAATCTGGTAATTGAAACAACTATTTAAATTATAAATTGTATTTCCGAAATCCTGCATTTAAAGATAGGCATTGTTTTGACTGCAGAAGGTTTCCGAAGCTCGTTTGCAAAATCTGCTGATTCTTAATGCAAATTACTAGACTCTCGGGAAACCCTCGCCTTTGGGACGAGATCTGTGACAACTACACGACTGAGCAGAGGTGAATGCGTTATATTCTACTTACATACACATAAGTAGCAAGCATTTTCTGCGCGAAGGTCAGATTGTGCCCTTTGGTGTTTTTCGCAATGATGCTACGTATATACAAAATAAGTCATTGAGCGAGCCTTTCATGATTTATGCTACCTACATGCAACAAGCCAGATGTACTCATTACCTGACCTAATTTGTCCATTTTTTTAATGGCTGTACAGGAACTTTGCCATTGGCATCGCTATGGTCTTTTTTGGTTGCGTTTTCATTGTGGTCGCGTCCATCATGATGTGCTGCGCCTGCGGCTTTTTGGCCTTCAGCAACAGCTCCAAGTCAGTTATAACTATTACGCAACAACCTCAAATGGTAGGTCCTTCATTAAAGTCAATGCTGCAAATGTAGCATCATTTTGAGGGAGAAATCGTCTTGCTAATCATTCAGCACAAGTCATTTTGGCTTACTTTAAATCCATTCGTTTTTGCTCCACATACTAATAAGTCCGCGAATCGACACAACAAAATATGTAGTTGTGAGCTTAACGAAAATATATCGCCCAGTATTAAATTACTTTGAAGACAGGCATTTTGTTTCCAATGTCCTTTTGACACCCTGTAAATAGGCGTCGGTGTACTTTAAGCGGCTCGCCAACTAGCTAACGCCCATTGAAGGGGTGCATGCACTGCATTTTACTACATCGGTTGTTCCACCCATTGAACACGCACCAACCTGTCTTTGTGTGTCAGGTAACACGCAGAAGTAAATTTTCATCCTGCACTTGTCGTTAAAGGTCAGGCAAAGGCGACCAAAAATGTCTTCACCGTCTCTTGTCTACTTTTACTCTACTTTTTTAATGCGTAATGCAACGAGGCCAATTACAGAGTAGAGAAAAGGACCTCATACTTAAGCCACCAAAGAGTGATGTATTTTTGGATAAGATACACTTTATAATGAAAAATTTGCAAAAAACCAAATGTATTATAGACTCCCTGATTTGCCCAAGTTGCGTTATTTTTAATTTGAAACTTAATTTTAACTTTTTTCCCATTCGCAGGGCGGCAAAACCTTAGCGAAACAAAGTAAATCTAAGTTTTTAGCTCAAAGTGGCAAGAGTTTCGTTAAAATCTTAGGGCTTCGCCTTTTTGTGTCAGGCTAATGTCAACACTTCTGGACACCGCGTGTAATCGTACAATTTGTGTTTTTAATGGAAAGTTGGTAACAAAAGGCGAAATTCAAAGGTTTAAATGCTTCAATCCAATGCAAAACTAAATGTTTTTTTCCTTATTTTGAAAGTCAACACTCAAACCTCAATCTCATCCCTTGCTCAGACGTTCTACTTAATTGAAAATAAGTAGCGTGTTTACCTATGCGATATAATAAGGTGAACCAAATGCCAATGGGTTCCTACTTCAATCAGCCCAAACCACCTCCATTCATGGCAACTGGTTACCAAGCCAGCCAACCACAAGTGCCCGCAGGGGCTCCTGTTCAGCCTGCACCGTACCCCTCTGGTCAAATGTACACTCTACCGCCGACAGTTCCACCCTCCTATGATCAGACTGGAGAGGCGCCTGGCCACCACAGCATGCCAGGAGAAAAATACTAAAAACATGAGCTATGAAGAAGGCTTCTCTATATACATAATTGTCTGTTTTTTTTTTGAATAAATCGCCAGGCTACTTGCCTCTAAGGTAAGGCCGCCTAAGTTTTTTCATGTGCTTATCATCTGGCTGGCGCCTTCGTCTCGCCCCTCCTCCTTCTCCTCTTCGCTAAGATCCACCCTAATCAGAGCATCACTTGATAGTTAAAAAAGGGCAGCAATAATTTGTAGTATAAACAAAATAAAATGCCTCAAATGTCCACACCAGTGACTCCATCAGTGGCAATTGCGTTGTTATTTGTCAGGCGTCACGGCACTGTCTTACTGTCTACTTAAAGAAGGACGTCCACAATTCGTGCATTACATCATCGCTGTCACCATTACTGTTGTCTGCCAGTGTAAGTGACGGGCGTCGGGCTTTAGCTGGTCCACGATGCGTGCACTGGTTGACTCACTAATGATTGCGGAGTCAGCTCCTAAGCCTGTGCAAAGGTCGGTGTCTCACACCACAGAGTAAATTAACTTTTTTTCGCCTTATTTGTCACACGGATTTGATTACCAATGTGACATTGGCGTTAGTCATTGCGACATCGCGGAACAGCTGCACCTACACTTGAGTAGAAACCTTCCTTAGGCATGATGATGTGACTACGGAAAGAGAGGAAGAAAATGGAAAGAAATGTATGCGTAAAGTAGATGACCAAATGAGATAAGTGAGTTGTTTTGGGAGGAAGCGAAGTGGTGAGAAGGAGGTGTGGAGCTGGACACATCTGGCTGACGTGACTGAACTCAAGGGGAGGGTGAGAGGAGAAGAGGTTTGCCAAAAAGAAGGAAAAAAGGCTATGAACCCAATCTTCCGGTGCATCTGATTTATGCAAGTGGCTACGCACGTTACGTTTATTTACAAGAGGTTGAGAGTAAACGTCAGCCATTTGTATTAACCACAAACAAATGAAAGGTTTTGCTTTGGTGATGCAATGTCTGGACTGTTTTCCTCCTCCTCTCCCCGCCACCAACCGCTGCTAGTGGTGAACGAGCAGACCAAAGGCCGTCTTCCACACGGGAGTCTGTCTCCACACCTCGTGCCTTGCCAAAGCCACAATGGGCTCTGCCCTCCAAGCCACAAACCCTTTATTTCTGCATTTCTCATTTCCTTTTCACGTCAATTATTCTTCAAGTGCCTCTACATGCACCACCGATCCACTTGACATCGCTAACACTCTATGCGATGATGGAGTGACTGTCACTGCGATGCTTTGTGCAGGCAAATGCCAACCCTTTCTCACAACTTACTGAGACTGTTTATGCAAATTTAACAGATTTTGTGTGTTACTTCTATCCTTTTTTTCCTTCTTTTGTCATTGCATCAAAGAATACAGATGGGAGAGAAGGGCGTTCTTTGGACAAAGTCGGCGTTTTCTGAAGGTGACAATATGGCACTTTTGGGGTTCCTGGAGTGTAGGCAATAGAACCGATGATTAAAGGGGACTAGTTATTTTAGAACAGAGGTAAGACAAAGCAATTAATGTCCTCGGCAATCCACTTGACTCCAATCACGATATTCCTTAACTTTACTGGATGAAATGGAGATTGGACGATTATCTATTGACGTGTTAAGACGTGAATAACTGCTTGAAAGGTTTGTTTGCTTATGCTCCATCTCCTTGAAGGCAGGTGGCATCAAAAGCATGGGAGTGGTCAGAAGTCAGGAGAAAAATTCTTATCCATAACATCAACTATCGCTAATATTGGGTGTAGAGAGCCATTCGATGAAGAAAATTGACTCACGGTTGATTTACTGTGGAGACACAATCGCAAAAGTGGAGGACAGAGGGGTGGAAGGGCTGGTAGACCTATCTGAGGATGGGGAAACCTACCCACCCATCCATCCGTCCTCCCTCTCGCCGAACCATACCCCACCTCAGTCCTGGTAGATCACTTCTAGTAGATTGCCAACCTACTGGATCCATTAATTTGACAGCTGGCAGCCTTCAAGTGGATTCGAACACCAATCCCACTGCAGGCATCAACGCTCCCATCCCACGAGTCCTTTAAAGTGTAAGAAAGTCCATCTCTGCGGAGCAAACATCACCACTTTACACATCGCTCGCAAAGAATGGTGCCAGATCCCTCCCGTTTAAATGGTGAAAATAAAGCGTGAGAATTACAAATATAAGCCCCTAACGAGGGTCAGGTCTTATTCAGGTGACTTCATGCGTGACAGATTTTAAGCAAGATATGGATAACACCATACCTGCGTCACGTGGTTCAAGGTAAAACCAAAGAAGAATAAATAGCAAAATTTATATTGTATCAAGCTTTGGAGATTCAACACGTACCGCAAGGCATAACATGGGAAAACGGTGGCAATTTAATCAAGTTGTCTGGGTAAGAACAATTCGGAGGATAGTGGAATGATAAGCAAAGTGAAAAATGAACTAGTTTAAAAATTTTGATTGACGTAAAGAAGGTAAATCAACAAATAACAAAAAAGGGAATGGAATATGGAAGCCTGGAATGTTGGATGATCAGCGGATTGAGCAGCCATGGCGCCACGTTAATCGATAACAAAAGGTAGGAAATTCACGATTAAAGAAAATTAGACACGCAAAAATGCTTCCAAACGCGAATCCTCGACCGCATCTTCAAACTCCTTGTAACCCTAATGAAAGAGAAATAGAAACAATAACCACAGAAAGGAATATGACACTAAGAGAATATAAACGTACACCAATATACTCATCACCAAAGAAGAATTGAGGAGCTAAGTATGGTGGCTGTTTGTTCGCCGCCTTTAATGCAGCCATCATTTTATGCTTCGCACTTTCGTCAGCAGCGATATCAACAAGCTCATATTTGATGTTCATTGAGTCAAGCACACTTTGAATGCGCAGCTGGTTGGAACGCACCTACATATTTAACAAAGTTTAAATTGATGAAGTCGCTTACTTCTTGGTTCCCACTAACAGTGGACACGTAAAGATACAAAGGCATAGTCAATGTGGAAATGAGAAGGTAACCCGACAAGGCCACACGACAAGGCTTCAGCCAATGGAAGCAGAAGGTTTGAGCAACATTAAGGATACAATCATTATTAGCATTTGCCTTCTCACGTGTTTGAGTAGATTCCAAATTCAAGACGATTTCGGTAATTATATTGAATGAGCGGTGGCGAATGCGATTTACTGCGTTGATATAAAGTTCGCGCGCGCTTTCTTATTATTAATAGCACTTTTCACTTAGCCTATTCAAATATCGCATTTACCTATTTTATTGTCTCAATTAATTCCATGCCTAAACCAAAGATAGTTGAGTTTAAAAGCCTAAGCCTTTTATTACAGAGGTTTGTGGCCAACTGCCTTTAATTTATTTAATTTATTTGATCGCCCACCTAACTTTTTGGCGTCTACATGGTTATTCCTTGATTGTATGCTGAATACATTTACAAGAAAAATGTCAAAAGCCTTAATTTCTTTATTTGTAATTCTCGGACCACCACGAACACTGTTGCTCGTATAAGCCCTAATTTTGCTACCCTGTATCTTGGTACAGGCGCTTAATGCCTATATTTTAAATTCAGCAGCTATCCTTATCCCACCTTCCCATACCAACTGAGTGGTTATCTAACTCCTAACCCATAACCCTTCCCTCCACACTAACCCTCTAAATAGTCCAATTCGGATGCATTTACAGGCCGGGGTGGGGAACAAGTATTCGTTTATATTAGCTTGGGTTATGCATATATGGATGTCTATGTATACATGTATATATATGTATATGTATAGATATGTACACAGCCTTGAGTGGCTTTATTTGCAGGGCACAAACATGGGGTAGAAAGGGGAAGATATGCAAAAGAAGGGAAGATGGTATGCGGAGCAGCAGGGGCCAGGCGGGCTTTAAGATTCAGGGTTGAAGGCACCCGAACTCGTTTTGTGTGATCATAGACAAATCCTTCATCAATCCGTCGAGATTCGCCATCTCCTGGGTCAACTCCTCCGTGCTTATGGCTTTCTACAATCGATGCAAAAGTTGTAAGTGGTTGTACCACCTTTTATCTAGCATAGAAGCACTGAAGATTTAACCACAATTCCTTTAACCACGAATTTGGATTATTTGACCACCTCACCACCGCCAGTTCTTTTTTCACCCCTTTACGTGTTTTTAAAACCATTCACTTCCTCCAATCACACACATCCCCACACAGCTGTCCACCCATTCACCCTTTGCCCACGCATCGCGTCCCTCGCCTATGCAGCAATCCAGTCATCTATCTCCCCGCACTCATTTTTTAGCTCACTGCTAACCATCCATCCCTTCGATAATGTCTTAAAAACACCACAAAATCGTTTGTTTTCAACTCTTTGCATCATCAGTCACACAGTCCTTTACCATATTTTACGGAACTTTAATTACACAGCCCCATTTCTTAAATTTTTTTTCATTGACCCACCTCATCCGACATTGGCTAGTTGCCCATCCACCCTTACTTGGCTGCTCTGCGGTTGCCAATGCATTACCCTCCCTTCTACCCTACGTATAGTTGTCTCGACATCTGCTGACTCACT
This sequence comes from Hydatigera taeniaeformis, assembly GCA_900622495.1. Lineage (NCBI taxonomy): Eukaryota > Metazoa > Platyhelminthes > Cestoda > Cyclophyllidea > Taeniidae > Hydatigera > Hydatigera taeniaeformis. The sequence goes on along the minus strand of UYWX01020369.1, from coordinate 19,857 downwards.
TTAGCCTTGCCAGCATTTCCTCATAAAATATTCCATCCGGCCCAACCCGTGATTTTCCCCAACGAATCATGCAAGCTTGTCGATTTCTAAACTCCTAACTTCTCCTTCTTGAATCATAAACACAACCATCCCTGTAGTCACTCTTGACACATTTTCACGTATTTCAAAGGTTTAATACAACTCATGTCCTCTAATTTAATGTCCCATCACGCCAACATATGGATTGCCTACCACTCCTCTTATCAATTTATCAATTCACCAGCCATCCCATTCGTTCTGCAGTACTACACCAAAGCTTTTCTCATTTTCTTCCCCTCATTCAGTCGTGTTACCACTTTTTCCATCAATCCATTCACCACTTCATCCCCATTCTCAAATAATAATTAGGCTTTATTCTATCATTTTGCTATCCACCTACCATATTCTCGTTAGTTTCACCTCCTCCACCTGCCGCACGAGGTTTCGTCTCGTTTGTGCTTTTTACACCATCTTTTCTAGCTGGAAGGGAGTTATACCCTCCTCTCGGTTGCAAATGTGCCATCTGCCGTTGAATGTGGGGATTTGCACCGTGCATGTGGTGATTGGATGCGTTGGAATTTGAATTCGAGCAGGATGAGACTGTAGAAACGGTGGAAAACTCGACTGGATTTCCGCCTACTCCTGTTGGCACTGTTGGGTGGGTTGTCGAGGCAATCCCAAGAACCACGGAGGAAGGAACGCCGACTTGTGTAATAACAAAAAAGATAGTCAAATGTATAGTCAGCTACTGATGTTAAATAAGTAGAGAGATCTTATAAGAACGTGTTAAAAAGTAAAGTCCTATGAGCAGTAGTAAAGGGGCTTACCGGAACTGCTTTCTGAAATGAGATCAGATGCGTTCAAGGAAGGAGTGTTGGGCGCTATGTGACCTCTATTTATTGGTAACCCGGGGTACTGCAGATACGTGCCGTCGTTCTCTACAACCATGCATACACATCGTACTTTGAATTTGCGACCTTATTTTCATTTCAAAATTAATAATCAACATTAATATTCCCATTACAGACCTAACGTTTAGTCAAAAATTAGCCTTGAGAGGCTTAAATTCAAGGCATTAGCTTCGCAAGACTGTTCTTTATCCTAACCCGTGTATGATTGATGGTTGGAGCTTCCTGCTGTCAACTCAGTTGAGGCCCTCAAGGAGGAAATCGTGATGCGTTGACATGGATGGCCCCAACGCAAGCATCCCCATAGAATATCCAAAAATATTAATGTTTGAAATTCTTGTTTCCATTACTGTGAGTTATCCGAGTTTTGTGCTTAGGCATTTTCACGCTGCTAGAACTCAGACTTCAGTAGCATGGACCTCAAAAAACCAGCAACAGAGTAAATTTTGAGACTCACCTCCTGCGCTCAAGTCAATACGTGGGCCACCGATATTGCTAGGAGTTACGAGAGGAAATCCAGGAGGTGGTGGCGGATGCGGGGGTGGTGGAGGTGGTGGATGTTGGCCCGCAGACCCTCGAAGGTAAGCCGGTGGAGGGTACATCCCACCGCCAACCCCACTACCACCTCCAACAGCAGCCGCCGCGTTTTGGTGATGTTGATGATAGTAGGCTTGAGCAAAGGTGCCTAATTGTGGTTGAGCTGATGGAAAGATTCCGTAAGGTGGTACCGACGAAGGCTAAAGGTCAAAAGTGTGTTAAGTTTTTAGTTGACTAAGCACAAAAGATGTTCTCCTAATAGCTGATTAGAAAGCATCGAAAAGGACATAAAGTCTTGTTAAATTACTACAAAAGTAATTACTTTAGGTGCATAAGCCATGATTTCCTCTTTCCCTTAACTACTAACTCAACAATTTATCACCAAGAAGGCGAATATTCGATTACCGGACTAATGAGTGGATTCCCTGTTGGACTGGCGTAGGTGGGAGTTGGCTTCACACCCGTCGATCCGACTGCTGGAAGCAGGGAAATTGCAGAACTGGCCGAACTGCCAGTTGCTCCACGGCTAGCTGCATCACTTCCGCATCCGCTCATTGGGTCGACTGCTGAACGAATTCCCATCATTGGAACCGCGTTGGTCATCGAAATCAGACCCTGCTGATGTTGTTGTTGTTGTTGTTGTTGCTGCTGCTGCTGCTGTTGAATCACAGTATCACCATCCATTGCCCAGGCCTCTTGATTTGATGTTTTAAACAACATTTAGCTTTTATAAACTCTCGCCCCTCGTCACCATTGCAACATTGGTACAAGGGGATCAAGTGGTATGACACAAGCCTACCCGGCGTTTTATTAGTGAAATCGATGAGCTGCGCCTCACTCGACTTTGGGGCGGGGTACTGTTGTAGCGCAATTTTTTCATTAACACCTCCTCCTCCGCTAACTCCACCTCCGTTGCTCTGTGCTTTGGAAGGGTTAAGAAGATTTACACTCGCCTCTGTCAGGCCTCCACCACTGGCTTGCTGTTCTGGTTTGTAACTGTGGCCAGAAAGTGTTTAACAAATTAGAGACGTTAAATAAAGGTGGGTGAAGACTTACTTCGACTCACCCGACTACCATGATGGGACTTCTCTTGGCCCAACAAACAACCACAATGACTATGACCATAAGAACAACCGTTGTCACCATGATGGCGGCAAGGGCCAACCAAATGTCAGAATTGCTACCGCCAATCAGAGTAGAGGATTGCGAGGTGTCGGCCGATGATACGTTTGCATTCGTGATTGGTTGTGATGGCAGATAGTTGGCCGATGAAGTTGTTGATTGGTTGGTTTTTGTAACACCACCTTCAGAAGTTTTGGATGGATTCACTTGCGAGGATTCTAAAAATTAAGGTTTACTTTTAAATTCCACATTAGTGGTCCTCGACTATTCTAAACTATTGGTAATTGTTAGTTCATCTATTGGTCCTTTCAGAGCATTCTGAAGGCTTAGTACAATGCAACTTTAGGGCTTTTGGTTGGGCAAGGTGTCACATATTGAATACTTACCAAATATTATATTGATTTAGCACCCAATAAAGAATGCCAAAAAACACCCGCCAATGTGGCAAAACAATTGCAATTTTAAGCAACGAAATTGTGCTTTGATTTTAGTTATTCAGATTATTTTTATTATAAAAACTATCGTTTTAAAAAGGACCACCAAAATTGGGTGTTTAGACTACCCAATCGCCTGCCAGAGAATTGAGATGCGTGCGATAAATCAATTAGGAGCCAATCAAGTCGCGAACCTTGATGCTGAGTTTCAAAAATATGCACGAAGCTCCAATCGCCAAGCAGCTCGGTTTGCGTAGCATCATGTGTAATCGCACGCACACAGGCCACGTAACGGCTGTTGGGCTGGAGTTGTTCCAGTCGAACCCACGTAACGTTTACATTTACCTCCTTTGCTGTACTCGATCCATCTTCCGGGCAGTTACCTAGAGCACGATGCAGCATAAATAATCTCCGTTTGTGTTCGCAAATTTGTTAAGGTTTCAATGCGAATGTGTTGACTATTAAATGGTGTTCAGTACCGAAATAGATTATTGGATTCGTTTATTAGTTTGCAAATATATGCGCGCTAACGATGACCAAAGAAGTTAATCGACATACCTGTACCGAATAAAACGAATATGCGCAACTTAATTACAGACAATAAGTCCATCCTCCGAAAACCATTAGCTTAGAGCACTTGGCAGTAGCCCTCAAATCATCCACGACGAGAGTCCACTGTGCACAACTTCCATTAACTTCATACCCATTCTATCAAACAAGTGGATTGTGGCATCTCATCCCAGAATTTATTGAGGTAGTCTGCTTCAAATGATCCATGGCTATCGTAAAGGGACTTATTCTGGATTACAGCTGCACAATTACTTACAGACCTCCTTTGGACTGAGTCTACTCAAATGAAAGTAAGTAGCGAGGTCACTCACCAAAAGCTCCACTGGTCGTTGCAGTCTCCCCTGTCTCCACCACATCATACCGTAGCTGATAGGTCAATGGGAATGCCCCACTTGCACATGGGGATGCTCTCTGTGTAGTTCTTCGATTATTATTGCCATGATAAACATCAAATTCGTCTTCAAGGGCAGAACAGGTTGGAGCATCCCATGCCATGATTGCCCAGTCAGGACCGGCCGATAGAAGCCGAAAATTGAGAGGTATGAGAGATTCTTTCGCATCTATAGCAGTGACAGCTGGTGAAATGCAAACAAAGATGATCGTAACACTAATTACGCCTCAAGGCGACTTACGAGAGACAGGTTTGGTTTGCGCTGTTATCATTTCGACAGGACCTTCACCGTCCTCAATAAGGAGAGCAACCGAGATCATGTAGGTCGTTGAAGGCTCTAAAATGCAGCATGGGTAATCGCAATTAAGAACTAAGTTGCTAGCTCCGTATCAATGACCATTTAAAAACGTAAAGCCAATCGTAAGCGCCACATGTTCTGAACATGCTACTTACAAACCACCAAATCAGTTTATCCGCCTTGTAAAAGAACTGTAGCTATAACAACGGTTGACATCACTTGGCATATGGGTTGCAATAATAACCATCCACTTACCCAGTGGCTCAATAGAAAACGCTCTTTTCTCCAGACTGACTTCAGCCTTATTTGGGCCGGGATAGATGTTACCCCATCGGACAACAACACCTTTAAATCGGTGATGGGAAGCCGAAATGGGTGGAATCGACCACAACAGCAGGATATTCCTCTCTCTTGCGACATAGCGTAAGTTATGGACCTAACATCAAAGTAACAATTATTGTGACCACCTCCTACTGATTTTCTTATAAGTAGGGAATGGCAAATAATTCACCTTTAGCGGCGGGAGAGTTGCGACGCCAGGATCGACGAAAAAATTTTGGTTTTCGAAATTCTTAAGCACACAAGAAAAGGTAGGCAGATGAAAATAATAAATTACAACCAAATTGTTGAATCTGATGCAAGCGTACGGTGTCATTGGGGTCAGTTGGAGCCTCATTATCGACCTGATTGGTTTTTAAGGTTGTCATAAATAGAAGAGGCGGGGATTTTGGTCCTACACCTGCACGTGTCGCTGCTGCAACGGTGAGACTGTAGTTGGTCATTGGATTCAAGCCTGAAGGAAATATAGCGCTCTGTTTACGATTGCCTATGCCGTTTTCAAGATAGTAGTGAAGGATTCGCCTACTGAGTTTTTAGCTCCTGGATAAAGCTGGCTTATGGTTTCGCAACTATGTAGTGAACCCGCGATTACTGCAAACTCCTTATTTGTGGTGGCACTTGAACTTGATCCTCTTGACCTTTAAAACCGACCTTCATTACCGAAATGCTCAAGATGTACAGGCGAAATTTTACAGTTGATAAGGAATAACAAATAAGGCGAAATTTACATGTACGTCGACTAAATAGACAGAATGGAGGAGCTAACGAATTTCTTTTCTTTCTCATTAAAGAGTTCTTTGGTATTATGCCACGTTGTCGTTTCGTAAAGTTTGCGGGAAATTGTGCTTCGACAATAGCATTGACCTACCAGTGATGGTGTAGTTACAACCATCAGCAACGGTAAGTTCTCGTGGTGCCAGCCACTCAGGCGAGTTGAACTCCAGTTGATAGGCCACAATCTCGCCATTGCGATCCTGCACCGCTGGTGGCAGCCAGGAGAAAGCGGCTGTCAATGCACCAACTGCTGACAACATCACCTATGGAGGTCAGCATGGCAATTAAAATTATAAAGAATTACAACGGCTGCAGATCCTATATGTTCCCACCAACTCTGTATTACAAGATACAAGCACTTAAAAGCAAAAAATAAAACTATCAGAGTAATACATTAAGCGGCGGCGTTGACGGAGGGCGTGAGAGAATACGCGGCGAGGAAGCAATAGTGGCGGGGTGGCCATCAACTCCCATCACGGAGACGGCGATAATTCTCACGCGATAAAATGAATCAGGTTGCAAATCAGCTATGTTGTAGGCGGTAACACGGGCGCCCCCAGGAACCTTATGGGATACCCAACGACGTGAATCCCCGCTGTTGGCAGCCAAATTCAGCAACATGATCCTAAGTTGGAGAATAAATTACGAGATGTTTAAACTTTCTACTGAATTAAATGTAAGTAGGAATTTTAAGCGTTTTCGCCTTAGAAAAGTGTGGGTTTGCATATGGTCATAAGAGTGTAAAAAAAGTAAATTTGAGACTTTTTTCTATTCTTGCCTATAATGTCCGATTTGAGCTTCGGGTCTGTCTGACCGTTCGATGTGCGGCAGTTCCCAGGACACTTTTAGGGTCGCAAAATCGGTTGACTCCGCCTTAGGATTCATCACCATTGGTAATCGGTAGACTACATGGATAGGAGTTAATATACCTGATTAGTCGTACCTTCGGGCTTGGTTGTCACTTTAATATGTTTTGGAGTTAATGAAGCTTGACCATCAGCCGGACGGTAAGAATAGACCGACACTTCGTAGAGGGTGTTCGGCCGAAGTTCTTCAAACAAGATTTGTGATTCCTCTGTCATCATCGAGAACTTCCTAAAGATAAAAACAGTAAAGTTTATTGTAAAAGATCTAACCCATGAACAAAAGTTTAAACTATTAAAGAGCATTGCTGAGGTAATTCTGCTATCAAGCGAAAGATGCTGAAGAAATCACATATTTCCTACGTTCTTGTTCGGAACTGAGATTTACAATTAACACAAAACTCTTAAGCTGTATTGAGGCTTACGCAGGGCAAAATAGTTTCCATATGTACTTACTTTGGTGAATTTTCTGGCTTAATCTCGATACGATAATTTATTTGCTCATTCAGTGATTCAGAAACAGGTTGAGGCGGCCGCCATGACAACTGAGCACTGTCTTCTGCCACCGAGACTATCTCAAGGTCACCGGGAGGATTAGGAGGAGGGAGGGCTAAAAGGAGGGATCAGGTCCATTAAAAATCTGTAGAGAAAGTTTTGCGAACTCAATCAATGTATGGACATAAGATTTGACAAATTCGTAATAGTCAAGTGTAAAACCAGCATATACACTCGCATGGCAACTGTTCGGAAAAAGGCACAGTAATCTGTACACTTGTCTACCCAGGCCTCCAAGTCACTTGGGTGGTCTTGCGCAAACAACTGTAGTCATTCGTTGGTACCTCCCCCTTTAGTCAGAACAGGCATAGGCCACTAGTAAAACTATGGAAACGCCTTTGACGGCGATTTTGATGGGAATATAGACAAACGATTTCTACTTTTTCCGAATCGCTTAAAGTTGTATAAAACTATAAAAATTTCAATTAAAATATGTGAACTAAATTCAGCAAAAAAGCTATTTTCTCGATGTTACGATATAGAAAGCACTTACCTAAACGTTTCAGTCGGGATGTTGCAACATCCTTGACATCGATACTAAATGAAAGGTTAAAAACAAATAGTAATTATTTAGTTAAAATCAAACTTATTAATCCATCAAAGTATCTCTGCAGCACCATTAACTATTACTACCTTCCATTAATTGTTTGAAGTCACCAATAACACAGGGAATAACTCTTCCACGAGAACGAAAAGCAATGTAAGCGAACATTGACCGAGAATGAGCGTTAGGTAGTCCCCATTGGCTTGTGGTGGGGAATTTTAGAACTTAGTTTCACCACTATAAGATAGTTGGATGCACTTTACTTTCGCAGCCTTTTGCTTAATACACTGCGGCCGGACTTTCTCTTCCAAGCTAGCAGTTGACTAATTTTTACTTAGTTGTTTCTATGCCTCAACAATAGTCATAAAAATTTGGAAGAATTTTCATTATTTTACCACACATTAGTGTAGTTCATAATAGGAAGGAAATTACTGTTGGAATGGAATCTGATTGTGTTTTTACGGACCAAATATCCTGCGATTCTCCATTTATGCTGCTGCAACTGCTGCTTTTTTGTTCTTGGATGGGCAGAGTTACACGTCCCACCGAACAAATCAAAAGCCTATACAAAAGCGATCCGTCTTTAGACGAAATAAAGCATGGATTCCAGCTCAATTTGCATTTTGCTGGAAGCTCGCTTCACAAATGTGCATCAGAGAACAAAATTAAGATGTCACATGCGTGACACGGAATAAAAACATGCACCGCTTTGATGTTCCCCACGGAGGATCTTCTCTCTTTACAGACTAAAGCAAAACGTCGTTACAGTGGTCTGATCAGCGAAACAGATTAACTAAACGCTGCCAGAATGTTACGACTCGGGGAGAGGGAGCGATGGGAAGGGAGATTTCCTCTTTATTGCGACACTTCAGACTCAGTCGCTGCAACAGTCTAGTCAACACAGAGGCGTTTCAGCGACTAGTCCATTTTATGGTTTGAAAAGTAGACAAAATCGACTCTTTACGGAGGCATAAATACTGGAGGATTTTCGAGAGTTTCGTTTTTGACTAATTGATGGCAGCTTTCTACCCACCACAGCAAAACGAATTCCAGCTGTCGGTTTGGGCATAAGTTTTTTTTCTTTCGCTGCAAATGCAACACTTCGCCTATTCTTTTCTTGACATTCTCCTGTTTTATGCCTAATTTTATACCATATTTTATTAATTTGTTTCAGACCTCGCCCTCATTTGTTGGTGCTGATTGGTTAATAGTAAGTGAAGATGAACTGTGGCCGTGGTTGCAATCATGACGGAGACCGATTGCAATCAGGGTACTATAAATGGCCAAGGAATGAGACCACCACGTATCTCTGACATTTATCTAACAGTCACGTACGCACACATCGCACATACAGCCAGTAAAGGCATTCATAATACGGTCTTTGTTTACTTGAAAGGTCGCACTGCCTCACGAAAATAACTAACACCACGTTATAGCGATAAATAGATGCATGAGGTCTCAGGTGACTTGGATAAAGATACGTGGGGGTCTTAAACCCAATTTTCGATGGCACACTTGTTACCAGCGCTGACTGCGCTACACCTTCGTAGATCCTTCGACGACCACAATACACTAAACCAACTTATTTCAGTGGTCAACGTGGGGGAGGAGACGAAAGAAGGAGGGGAAGGGTAACAAAGGAGACATTCTCTTACGAACACATCAAGTGAGAAAGATACGATGCAAGTGGTATCACACACACACACACACTGACAAGCAGTGACATGCATGGACTGGTTGTGGACCGGTTGAGTGGTTGACTACGCTTTGGAGGAGAATCCCAGACGTTCGGTGTGTTAATGATTAATCTCCATGCCAAACAGGTCTGAGTCATTACGACTTCGGTGAATGGTAGATAAATCAGAAAAAGTATGCTTTTTTTGCGAACACCATCCCTGAAAATGACATGACAGGTGACAGTTTGAAGTGCGTTCTCCGCCCCTGGAATGCTTGGAGGGAGGATTTGCGATGTTATCCGATTGGCAGTCCTGAATAGCAGAGTTGGTCTTTTTGGCGATGGACTAACTTGACGCTATCTCCAACCCATTTTAACACGCATTAGCCTGCACTTTCGAGTCGCTAACTGCTACTATTATAGCCGTCGCGGACTGTGGAGAGGATAGCTCGAAGGGCTAGTTCAACTACTTAAGACCGAGAAAGTAAGACTGCATTCCCTGCACAGCATATTAAAAAAAGGAAAGAAATAAGGAAGTGAAGACTTGTATGAGAAACAGGCCCAAATGTTCGACCTGCTCGAAAGGCTTGGCATCGCGACACTTCATAGCTCGTCAGTCACATATTTTCACCCATTGTGGGAAGGTCTCGGCTTGGTAACAGGAAAGAAATGGGAAGATAGGAGCTGGAAAAACTAGCATTTTTCCTCCTCGCTGATCCCATATCATTTCTCTTTACCGTGGTTACCATGATGTAGCGTGAATTCAATACAGCACCATTCTCACGCCTGTCTAAGCGACATACATTGTAGTTGCCGATGGGATAGCTGTTGAATGGGTGTGAAACAACAATAGGAAGGCATGAGAATGATGAGGGAATGATGATGGGGAGAAAGTGTGACATATCGTGGACACATCGTCCACTGTTTATGATATTTCCTGTTTGCAATTTGGGAATGCTAACAGGGAGTAAATTTAACTCAACATTTCGCCAATGTCAGCTCAGTATGCTAACCGGCCACAATGCCCTCTAGTGAGTGTCCCAGCATAAGAAGACCTCATCCATACATATTGGAATACACCTTGTATCCACTCCAAGCATTTCAAGGCGATCCTATGAAACAGATTTTGTCTAATAAAAGGAATTGGAACCAATAGGCATGGGTTGCGGCCTAAGCACTGACCAAAAGTTGATTTCTAAGATAATAAGTTTAGGTGCGCTACATATCTTCTAATGTTATGCTCAGAAGCAGGCGGAGAAACTGATGTCATTTGTGCCAATTTGCCGATTAGCACTTTGGGATCGAAAGACTAAACGTCCAAATAAACTGTTCCTACATTATCTAATGGCCATGGAATTCAAAATTTTAAGATTTTATGTTACTCTTATGTAGAACAATTAATTAGGCGATTGAATATTATTCAAGTTAAATTAAAAGCCCCAGATTAGCTTGTATTAAAATTTTGACAACGAAAAATAATAATTAACACACTTAGGGTCGATGTCATAGAGCTGAGGGCTTTTAATAGATTAAAATGTTTGTCTGATAAAATGAGACGCTAAAACAGAAAGAGTTTTCTTAACCTGACATTCAGTCTCCTTCCATCCTGATATTTATTAAGTTAAATTTTTTCCGTTTCTTAATCAAAATATAGAACTTAAAGCTTTTCCCATGTTGTTAAAATGAAGTAAGCGTCCTTTTAGGTCAAGGTGGCGTTATTGTGCTACTCAAAGTGTGTTCTGTTAAATTTTAAAAGTCTCGCAGTGAAAGTAATCATATCATAGGGAACTTTAAAATTGTTAACAATTTGCAAAGCGAATTTCGAGGAAAAAATTAAATGTATAGTGGTAAAAATGTTGCATTCTCAAGTGTAGGAAACGCATGAAATATGCGTAACATGTCAGTTGCTTAGACACGCTTAGTTGACGCATAACATAACGGGGGGAATTCTGCCTTTCTTGTAACCTTTTAGCTATACTGTTACCGAATTTTCTTTACAAATGACTTTTATTGCACCATATTTCTCCTTTGTGATCGTGGCTGTGTGTGGTCTGGTGTTGGGAGTGCTCTCAGTCCATTGCTATTAGTTACTAATGGAAATCTATCCCCGGAAGAGGTAAATTGGCGTTCAAGCCGCACTATCACACCCTCAGTCGAAAACATCTAGTGCAAATGGTAACAATGCTGTTTCTGCAGTGTTTTATCCCCAAGTGACGATGCCTGTCTCACCAGGTTGGAGGAATAGTAACCACCTTCAAATGAGTGTAATTAATAATTATCCGCCCATCCTCACTCGCTTCAAGAAAAAATGCAATCTGTTATTCAAAAAAGTCATTGCAGTCATTTGAGTTGAATTGAAATTCCCCATATAGTCAAAATATTTGAACAGATTTCATAAGTCAGTTTGTTTTGGGGTTAAAACAGCTTAAGGAAACGGAGAGGTTGAACTAACAGGAAAAAGCAAAAAGTCAAACGAAGGAGACAAAAAAGCTCATGCCTTTTTCAAGAATGGCCTCCATTTCCGCTTCTCGACGTCGGATGAAGCGAAAGCGGGGCCAAGGGGTGGCACACTGGCGATACCCTTTGGTGAGCCATTTTGCTTCGCTCACTCTCAGCAGAAAGGGTACACACACAAACCTAAATGGCAACTGTCCTGCTTGTGCACGTAAAGCTTACAGTTTAAATGACTTCTAAAAGAGGAGATTTCCTTCCGTTTTGCTTATGGAGAGAAAAGTTCGACGTTATGCCAATCGGCGTGCACAATCGTTGCTGAGGCACTTGTTGAAGCGATGTTAAATGTACCAGACTGTGCGGCTGCGTTAATTAGTTAAAGCTTTTTCCTTCAATGTGATTCAAATGTGTGCAATTCCTCTTTGACGGAATAAAATTCAAATACTCAAACCTTTGGGGCACTTTGATGGGGGAGACTAAAGGTGAGCTCTAATGCAGGAGAGCAGAGGTGGAGGCATTGTGATGGAGTAAAGGACCGATTACTGAGCTGAAGCTTTTGAGTTCCTCACAACTAATAAAATAGGAAAAACGTGATGGCATTCGCCTGTGCTGTCTTTTTTTAGCCTCCACAGTAGTCCTGCTGACCGGTGAAAGATGGGCGCAACGCGTGCGTCACATTTGTAGCAATGTTAGAGCATCAAGAAAGAGATGAAAAAGGGGATGAGGAGGAAAATGCCAATCAGTTGAGGAGCGCTTCGACACCCCTCCCTCCCCCCTCCATTTCAAAGAACTTTCAGCGTTCCCGATTTTGAAAACGATGTCGCCAGTCTATCTCAGCTGGACAATTTTGACGCTCCCCGATGAGGACACATTCGATCGTGAGGATAAAAGAGCGAAAAAAAAAGGTGTTCGAGAGTGAAAAGTGGTTGCGCAGTGAATGGTTCAGTAGATAAAAGTGGCCGATAGACATGAGATGGATGATGTGGTAGGGTTTGATAGATAGCTGAATGGCCAGAGGATGCTGCGATGGAGGGAGGTAAGATTGATAGGTGCATACGAGATGGGAAGATTGATTGATGGATGAATGTGGCATAGAGGGACGGAGGGAGTGAATAGGCACGAGTTGGTTGGATTTCTAATTTAATAGACTTTGCCAACGACTATCTTGGATTGTACTGCTTGTGGGAATCAATGCTACCGCACTTGTACGGTCATCAAATTTGGCCAACCCTTTCGGCCGCATTGAGAGGCACTTCACGGAGAAGGCAATAAGCAGCTGCATGCAATTTTCGGGCGAAAAAAAAAAGTACGGCATCACATTTTGGCGCCTCAGTGGGAAAAAGTGAAGCCGTGATATCCAAAGCCGCTAAAATATTGCGGCGGTATAAATCGGTGGAGTGTTGACTTCCCTCTTCTGCTTCATTCCTTTTTTTCTGGGTAGTACGTAATCTATTGCAGAAACTCCAACATGAACAGTAAAGCTCATTGGGTAAACAAAATCCGGAAATTTTTTTGTCTCCTTGCATTCTAGCAGATACCGGTGACACAACGTATTATGTAATTCCGTTTCCTTCTTCATGTTACTGCTCTTGTGAGTCTTTTAAATCCACCAGTGCTTAATTCCTGCGATTACGTATTTACTTCCCTGTCACACTGCCACACAATTTTCCTGGACTTAGTGGTTGTCAAGACTGAGAGTAGAGGCTGATCAAAATGGTTCACCACACGCGCATATTTCCCCTTCCCCTCGTAGCAGCGGTGGAGAGCGGCGGCGGCTTTCACAGTCGTCCAGTCGCCGCTTTGGAGAAGCACACACACACATACACACACGCATACGACTTTTGTGGCAAACCCACACACACAAAGCTACGGAAACGACAAGATTAGCGGGTACTTGATGTGAAGATAGCCAAAGTGAGAGTGATCTGCTGGTTCCGCGGTTGTTAGGATGAAACTCGTCAGCCGAAGGTGTCAGGAGAGTCTTGATTTAAGGGATTGTAATTTGAGAGGTGAGAGATGCTTGCATTAAGTCAAGTGGTATTCACCTAAGCATGGTTGGTTCAAAGAAAAAAAATTTCTACTTAACTTATATGCGGTTGAATATCGCTAGGAGGGTCGAAATCGTGGAAGCTGACTTCGTCCCATTGCGCGTGGGAGAGGAGGACAGTTAGGTTTGGAAAATTAAGTTTAAGTTACACAACTCAAACCCTTGGTAGGATTAAGTAAGTTGGTTACTTAATGCAAAAAACTGTGCATTTGTTAAAGGGGATTGCGGCATGCAAAAAGAGCGAGCACAATTGAAAGAAAGACCAATTACATGAGCACTTTAAGGACGCTTTTCCATAAAGTCTAACCAAACAAAAGAAGTAGGAACGGCCAAGCAAATTAGGAAGTGTTTTGATTCCTGCTAGACTGAAGTTGAATTGCAAAAATCATCAAAAAATAATTGATATTGAGCAGCAAATGTTGAGTTTATTAGCACAAGACATCTCGCAGTGCCAATACAAAATGAAAAAAAATATGTCAAATAGGCAGCCCAAACAAGATGAGTAAATAAACTTTTCTAAGGAAAAAAGTAGTTATTTACTTTGAGAAAAGGAATTAGAAATCAAATTTAATATAAATGATAAAAATTCCAATAAATTTACAAATTCTGACGTCTCTGATGATAGAATTTTAATCATTTTAATAAACAAGTTGTCGTAAATAGATCTTATTTAAAGCATCAGCATCTTAGAATTCCTTTTGGAAATTATAACCAGAAGAAAATTTAACCAAGTCAAAAAGTTGCCAACATTTGAAATGAAAGGTGGTGTTACCCAGCAGTACTTTCCATTCCATTGTGCAATGATGAGGGAAGAATATCGCGGGCCAGTTATTTTAAAGGACAAGTAAACCTCATTCCACTTCCTCTCAAACATCAAAAGCTGTAGCCGCTCTTCGGGTAAATAAGACCCTTCACATAATTTGAAGTTGTTAAAACACAAACCCTCTGTTCGCCACACACACGACTTGGTGCCATCAGTCATTTCAAAAGTGATAAGGAACAAACACACCCAACAAATTTATAATTTAGATCTACAGGGACGAATCACCTTTGTGCTCACTGCCTTTCGCCCATCTCCCTACCACATCTTCTAATTTATGGTGCTTCAATAAGTAATAAGCAGTAAATGGTTTTGCCATTTGGTGAGCTCTTTTTCTTTAAAGGGATGGCAAAATCCCATGCCAAATTCGCGCCCCTCTTCCCATACAGTGACGGTAACAGGCGGTGGGGGGTCTATTTTTTATTTCCTTTTAGCCGTTACAGTAGTACTACTTTTTCACTCGAACATCAAAGTGGGGTGGCCGTCCAAAATTTAGTGGAAATAAGTGAGGGGTGTTTGGAGGAGCGAGAACGAGTGATGTTTTGAAGGGAAAGTACCACCCACAGACGACGATCAAATTTAGCAAAGGTGTGGCAAACAAATGGTGGGCAAAAGTTCTCTCTGTTTTTAGAAATTTCCAAAACGTGATCAACGGCGTCAACGGACAAACCAAGCAAAAATAGGGATCTCTTAAAAAAAGGGAAACAAATGGGCACAATTTCGTCGCAAATTAATAAAAACACGCGATTTTTGCAAAAATTATAAACAATTTTTTGCAGACATCTGCAAAAATAAAATGTTTTCAGCGTTTAAATAAGCAAACGATAGTTTATCATTCTCCCGACATTTCAAAAGCTACCCACGATTTGCAAAAAGTTATTTTAAGTTTCTTTTTGAACAAATTAAAAAATTCGAAATTTGGTAACTAAATACGGAATGCGAAATGCTTTGCTTACATAGAAGTGCCTATGCCAAAAATCAAGATAAATTTAATATCTAATAAATAAAGGATTTTGTTAAGGACAGAATTATGACCTCAATGCCCATCGTGCGCCTTTGATTGACGACAGGTTCAATTCCCTTCTAAATATGCATCACTGTGTCCAAAAGTGAGGCAGGTGGCGAGAATTTCACTGTATTATCAGATTAACGTCCAGTCCAACTCAATTTGATACTTATGTATGAGTTCCCACCTTTCACCCTTCTTTTTGCATCTACTAGATATAAACAAATAAAAATAATAAAGTTAGCAAACAGTGTCTTTTATTTTTTGCGAGAAATGTCATTTAAATGGAGCGACGTCATTCAGACTGCTTAACCAGGCGACGAGCTTCAATCGCAGTTGGCTTTGGGGGTCCAACTGGACACTAGTGGCTCATGGCGTCATTAAAGAGTAAAAGGAGTGCCACTCCTCGCAAGATAATGTTTACTCGCTTGCATAAACCAATGTTTCGTTGGATGAAGCAAAAAATGGTATAATGAAGCGTCTCTACGCCTTGGAAATCAAGACGACGATGCCTATAAACAATTTATTTTCTGCCACGTACCTGTAGCAGTAATAAAAATTAGAAAAGCCTTGCAGTTGAAAGACTTTTTTGATCTACAATCTTAATAACTTTTTAAAGTAACATTTGGAATCGTCTCTTGGTAGTCCTCCAATGGGTTGGCAATTAATGTCACAGCGTCGACAATAAAAAATGATATGCATCTCCTCCTTCTATCGTCAACAATATTTATTATATTTTACAGCAGTCTTTTAACCTGCAATCTACAATTTAATTGAGCCTTGTGAAATGTGCGCCAATTTTAATGTTGTGAGCAGTTATGACTGTAAAATTATCAAAAGGAGCCGACTTCCTCCGCGTTATTACCTACTCGGTGCCATAAAAACACACAATCTTCAAAAAGTATCACATTTATAAACTGAGACTTCCTAACCTTTTAAATGATAATGAAGCAGTGATGAGCGATTCAATGGTAAACAGCGTGTGCATGGCTTCCTGTGCTCCCAATAAATCTACAATTTAATTCAAATTGTAACTATTGCTTGAAGGGAATGAGTCAAGCATCAAGTGCGTTCGAGTACCGTTTGCCAGGTCGGCGTACTACGACTGCATAAAGAAGGATAAGCGAATTGCAACAGAGTAAATGTTTTACAACCAGAGAAAACTATGAATACAAAGGCTTTACACCTTCCCTGAGTCAAGGTCAATTCTCCATTTATCTTGGTAAAACATCCAGCCTCATTCACGACGCAGATGCAGTCGACGTCACAGCTAGCGGGAAATTTTTAACAGTTGGTGCATGCAAAGTGTTTTGGGCTTGTTCTAGACGAACCAACAAATCTTCCACCCTAGAGGCATTCCACGCGTTGGCTATGTCTCTAGACACGCGATAAGGAAAATGTTCTCCTTAAATAAAGTGCTATCTACACTTTTCGAAAATACTGACTCTATCTTGTTGAAACCAATTCTCTTGTCACTCTCATGCATGAATACATGTTAGCATGTACGTGATTTCATGATTAAGAGAAAAGCTCTAAAATGGGTACAGATGGGGAGAAAAAAGCATAATCTCTCGAAAAATACGCTTGCTTTTTAAAATTTAGCCTTGATGATCTGTCTCCCTATTAAAAGGTTTACGTAAAGATTGTCTGAATTTGAACGTCCCAGTGGATTTCCATGACTGTACACAAAACCCATGAGAGGAGTGAATTATTAAGCAACACGGTGACTCAATTTCTAAGGCACCTTATTGCAGACAACCGACAGTAATAAGATTTATCCCTTTGTCCACCCAATACGGTCCTTAAGAAAAGTTTTAATTAAAATAAAAATCAAAGGAATCGCGTTCGAGCATTAAAACTTACACCACAATACTTACTTTTTGACAAAAAATAAGCATTATCAAGTCTTTACCAATTCCTATACAAGCGCTTTAATAAAATGACTTAAAACTATAAAGTGTCGAATGTACAGATTGTTTTCATTCCTTGATAATGTCGGGATAGCTAAGCTTCCACTTCTAGAATTCGAAATGTGGCGTCAAACAAGATAAATATTAGCCTATAAACTTAAACAAAAATAGTCACCAAGATTAATTCAGTGGCTTACAAGCCCAAAAAGTAAACTTCCTGTCCAAAATTGTCCAAACAATACTATCGAAACTCGGTTCTCTCCTTTTGAAAATTGGAGCATCATACCAAATTATTACAACGGTTTGGAAAAGATTTTATCTTTTACCAGGTACTTATAACAATGATCGCAGCGCTTTAGTAATATGAAGTGCGATTATAACCGAATTTTTTCAGTTAAGATAAAATGGATTGGATTTGAGCTAAATTTTCTTGATTTATGCGAATATCAACCGATCGCAAGAGGGTGCAGGCATTTAGTATATTTTTTCACGAAAAAACGAATAAGAAGGAGAAAATTCGTCCAATCATCCTACTGGGCCGGTTATTTTGGGAGTTTATTTACTATCGCAGATGATGTGTCCTCCTAAACTAAAAAGGCATTAAAAATGAACCGAAGTAATGACTTGACTTGGGCAAAATTTTCCCTTACTTTTAGCTTATATGACAAAATGTTTTATAAATTATGCAATGCTTTATTACACCTTCCAGAAAAGCAATCTTTGTTTCCTATGTCGAAAATGAATTAGTTTACAACAGGAAAGCTAAAGATTCCAAATAATGTACCGAAAAGGCTTTCAAACGCAGAAAAGTATGCCAGAGTGAGTAAATTAGCAATACTTAGGATAAAAGCAGATCAGAATTGAAGGTTTTTAAAGCAAAAATTTAGCAAGAGGTCTCCATTTTGTTAGGCGATGGGTGTTTGGGGAGGGCTAAGTGTAAATGTGAAAACTTACTCTCGTTTGGAACGACAACTGAATCTGACAAGTCCGTCCGAAGACTCCTGTTGGATGCAGTCATCGAAACATGGTCCAGTGCCTAAAAACAAGTAGTTAAACATTTTAACAGCTACATGTGAGTTCAGTTTCAGAACACAATTCTAATGGTTTTGGGCGTTTAGTAGTGAGTCGCTAACTTTCTGGCCCTCAGCAAGGCGGCAAACGCATAGTAGATTGGCATTTGCGGGTTGGCATTCCATCTCCAAGGTCGCGATGCTACCACCCGTTATCCAAATTACTCTATCACGCCTCAAGCACAAGAATCCAGTGCCAATTTGCATTAACAAATGTGTTTTCTCAAAAATCCTTTTTCAACCGCAACTCAATTATGTCGACTTTTGTAAAATGTATGACAGCATTGACTTCGAGGAGAACCGGCTAGCGCCGTCTATGTGGTGGACGGAGAGGTGCTTTGAGACACACGGTGAAACACAACGGCACACGGCGAGGGGTCAGTTCAGCTCAATGAGACAATTGTAGCCTCAAGGGGGTAGGCGAGTGTTCCCTTATGGAACACTTCAAACAAGATAGCGTCCATTTGAGAAAAAATTAAGAAATGCGGAAGGGGATAGAGCAGCAATGACGGATCGCTTTCCATTTTCCGCGTCAATAAGGCGGGAACGAGAAATTTTTATTCATAAATCAACACACATTTGCACGTATTTCAAGGTCAACGATTTTAGTATTTTGCATCTATCCAGACATAGATTTAAAAAAATAAAAACATTTAAATCCACTTTGTAAGGAAAAAAGAGGGTAAAGAGTTTGTCTGTCTCGTTGTTCGACGAACATCAAAAGTAGAAACGATAAATGTTGGTCTACTCGTCCATTCTAAAAGCGCGACGCGAAGAGGCAAAGTTAGTTAACTAAAAGAAATCCGCTGGACAAGTAGGACTTTGTAATGTAAGCAGTAAAACTGTTGGCATGATAGCCCGTTCGTAGAAGGTAGCGTAAGCACATCCAAGGGCAGAAGAGGTGTCTACGTCTCTTACATTTTCACGTCCGAGCGTCACATGATCACGTGGTGGATGCACTTCACACACCCACACACACCTCCCTCCCTCCGTCTCTCCCACCGTCTCTTCCTCCACCCTCCCTCCTTCCCTCCATCACCCCACAGGGCGAATGGAGTCGCCTCCACGAGGTGTACACTTACATCTCCTCACAACTTCACACCCACCACTGGTAGTGGTGGACGAGTGAGTCATCACTGGAAAGTCGCCACACCGTTTTTTGCCCACATTCACCACCTCTGTTAGCTGACATTTTGCTCCACAAAGGTGGCGAAGGACGGGCGGTGGTGGTGGTGATGATGATGATGATGATGGGGAGGAGAGAGAACGGCGTGGATAGGTGGAAGGAAGGAGGGAAGGAGGGAAGGAAGGAAGGAATGAAGGAAAAAGGCACGGAGGAGAGGAGGGGGCAGAAGAGGGGAGGGGAGGGGAAGAGATTGAGGAAGACGGCTCTTTCATCACACTGAACAAATTCATCAAACTCTATTAACCAGCAGCATAGCAACAGCATCGTCTTGCACTCGACGGTGGTGGGTAACAGCGAGTGTGGTGGACCAAGCCATGTGTGGTGTGCGTGTGCGTGTGC
>UYWX01020368.1:86030-112086 GCA_900622495.1 Hydatigera taeniaeformis | reverse complement strand
AAATTTTAATTACCAAAAGTGAAACAAAAGACAGTTGTGTAACCATAAACGCAGTTAACAACGTCCCTATCTTGCATGAATACCAATGAATATTGGCCCATTTAATACTGTTATATGTCACCATTATGAAATGTTTCTATCCACACTGACCACGCCAAAACTACCCACAGTAATACAGGTGACGTATTTTTAAAACTGGAGCACAATGTAACTAGTGGTAATACCGATAAAAAATGTTAAGAGGCCCATATTTCCCGTATACTCCCAGCAACCTCAAGAGAGATGAAAAACTCACCACATTTGACTCGAGATTGAAATAGATCTGTAACAGAAATTTTGTGAGACTAGCGGGTACTTGTGGGCACACCAACCAGCCACGAACAACGTCGAAGAGCCGTCGCCGTCCAAATTCGTCAGAGAGGTCCAAACACTCACATAACAGCAAAACGTGCTCCAGCACACTCTCCGCCTCCATAACATTCTCGTTATAGTCAACGTCTGCTTGTAGCAGCACCAGAAGACTGTCCACACGACTAGTTAAAAATTATTACAAGAACACATGAGATGAGGCAATAAAAAAGTTCTCAAGCACAAAAGCTTCAATTTAGAATTTAAAGATTTCAAAACTTGCGTGGCATTAAAAAAATATACTTCCAGTGACGACTTAAACATCCGAATGTAAATATCTTAACAACTAGAAAGTGAAGCAGTGCTGAAGTGGTGCCTTTAGTTTTCGAGACCCTTTTACCTCCGGCAATGCTATCAAATTTTGTAGTTTCTTCAGTAGCCTATGTTCACCGCAGCACAATTATCAGATCCAGTGAAAATAAGTGGAAGACAATGCTGGAGTAGTGCAGTTTTACTTCACCTGGCGAATATTCTACTTCAGACTACTCCAATGTTTTATCGAATTACTGCAAACGCCCAAATACTTAAAAAAGCATAATGAGTCCGGTAATGAGAGGCATACGAAGGATCATGTTTCCAACGATGATTTAATGACATTTAACCCAAGAGAGTTGCGAGTAGAGGAGCAGGAATCGATTACGTACGTCCACAAATTCCCAAAATTCATTTGATAATCCTAGTCCTACATTGTCAACTTACTAAATGATAAAGTTAACATAATCTGAAACCGAGGGCGTTATACGCTCGAGTAGGGCTGAAATTCGATTGGGCGAGGAAGAGGAAGCAGTAGTGGTATGGAAGATTTGGCCATCCACCTCAACCTGATTGCTCGTACCGCCAGAGTCGTCATCGACATTTTGTCTTTTCAATAGATACTCGATTAGCACGCGCCAAAAGAACACGCATTCCACAGAACATCTATCGGGTTTTGGAATGTGCCTAAGTGAGGAAGACGCATGGATTAACAGATCAAATTTTCCTTACTAGCGAAACTTCTTTAATATGGGGGGAGGGGTTAATGAAAAAAAAAAACGTTCACAAAACGATTGGTCCTGATCCATACACACATTCAAGGAGCTTTGAACTCGCATGAAATCTATCGCTTACTTGTCGTCCAAATAGTCAGTTGCCCACTTGGTTGTCACAGTTACCAAGGTGTCCTCCTCCAAACTCGGCAATAAGTGGTCGAGACAGAGTTTACTGGTTTTGGGCACACCTTCAGTATCCAGCCTTCGTAGCAAGAGAATTGGATCTTGATCTAGGAAGTTGAACCAAGCGAATACCATTGCCTCTGCCGCTTTCCGGACATCGGCTAGGTGACAAACGAGAATCAGACGGTAAAGAAAAGCTTTTAACCCGGTGCTTTACCATAGAAGAGACTCACGTGAGGTGTCTGTAAGACCATCCTGCAGAATGGCGATGCGCTTAGCAATAGAGAGCGGTCGTACCACAGAACGCTGTGCAAGGATATTATAGGCGGTCTTGCGGACAGCATCAGAAACATCTCGACAACGTTCCACGATGACAGGTAGAGTAAATGTGGTGAGCACAGTGGCAGCGAGGGCGGCACGACGTACGTCTGGTGAGGTGTCGTGGCGTGAAAGCCACAACAGCTGTTCGATGACCGGACACTTACGATCTGTGGGATTCTGAAGACGTGCTAAACCGAGAGCTGCCTGCACGCGGATCATAGGCTGTGCACAGTGAAGAGAGTACGAACACTCAACGTGTACGCCCCGAAAACAGAATTAGTGACTGTCACTCCACCTTACGTTTATGTGCTCAAAGTCAATGACAAGTGACGAGTAATTTGTAATTTTTAAAATTTTTTGAAAGTCTTTAAGTAAACCAAATCAATAAGCTGGCAATTTGTAGAAGGTAACCCGAATCGGCTGAGTTAAGAGCCAAAGGCCAACCCAGCGCTCAAACCACCATCAGTTGAGTTGAAGACTGCTAAAAGTGTTGAAATTCAAAATCTTTCTATCTTTTCTCGTCTCATTCATACTACAACTTACAAGCATTAAACTGTTACTTTTTTAAAATCGCTATATCATCGGGTTTTTGCTCCAAGGCGAATCTTTTCTAAATGCATTTCTCATATCCATTCAAGCAGCAAACCATTTGCCTCTGAATAAGTTAGTAATATAGGTGCAGAATCAGCTATTTTTAAAGACCGCCACAACATCAAAACACCAGTGAGTCATACAAGCCTTTCAAATCCTAAGCAGCAGAATTAGGGACAGCATGCAACTCCTACCAATAAAACTGAGATCATAAGAAGCCATTGCTTAATAAGCATAGATTTCGAGAGCAGGACGAAAAAATAGAATAGAAATAGAGTAGAATACCGAAGGACTTCAGAGAAAAGTAATGCCTAAATCCATTACCTTTACATCTGTTGATCGACGAAGAAGCACGCGCTGAACGATATCGAACAGCTCCACCGGCAAGCAGGCCTCAGAGCCCATAGCTTCCAGCAATCTGTGAATCAACTGCGTGCACCGGAAACGCGGTGCATGCTTGACACACTCGTGGTACTGCGAAAAATAGGGAAGGCTGCATTAGAGGACGACACCCAACCAAAGTCCAGTGGGGAACCCAAAGCGATAAACAGCAATAGTGATTAGCGAATGTACAACAACAAATGTCAAAGCCAAACGCCAGCTAGAGCTTTTGACCCAGTCCTCGAAAAGCAGAATGCCAGCATGAGCAGACAAATTAGCATGTTCGCCTCAAAAAGTGGAATTGTGATGCACGGTGCCGTACAGCTACAAATCACCAAGCTCCTAGAGGTTCCAAAAGATGCAAGAAACGAGAAGGTTTTGGGGAATCTGTTTGCAAATAAATACTCCTTGCAAGCAGAAATCTACCCCCATGAGCGAGATAGCGGATCAAATGAAAATAGCAGATGGCGAACAGAACACAGCTGGATTGAAGGTAGAAGCATGTACCTTAGCGCAAAAGAGGAACATCTTAACAAGAAGCAGATTCCGGGGATTCCCATCCTCGCGTTCAGCGGCATTGGCGCTGATATGAACGACGGCACGAACAATGAAATCAATAGTCCGGTCTCTGAAGACATTACGTTCAGCACTAACCAAGGAGTAACGACAGAGTTCAAAAAAGTCCTCCGCGAAATGGGAGAATGGCATCTGCAGAAATGTCAAACAATCAAGAACTCAGAAGACAATATATACTCTCAAGCAAGTGGTGAATTGGGTACTTGAGAAGACATCGGTAACCATGGTATTTTGGGTTCAACTATTGGTGAATCGGAAACGGACAAACAGACCTTAAGGACGAAGACAAGTGTGTGAATTCAGGAAGCCAAGATAAAAACAACTTACCCTTGCATACAAATCCATCAAAGAGGATAACAGACGATCATGAGACAGCAAGGTTTCTTGACACTCATTGAATATGGACACAATATCAGGCAGCTTCGCCACAGTCCCTGTCATTTCTGAAACGAAGTCAGCACCATTCTCTAGAGTAACTCAAATCTGTCCAGCAAGAATGGGGCCAGAGACTTTCAAAGCCTGCTTATCTTGGTTGAACAAGTATATATGACCAAAACACTTGGTCATATATGATATCAAACAATATAGCGAAACCAATTAAGAGCAGCATCGCTTTAGACAACTAAAAGTAGATCGGAACTTGTGAAATCACTTCGCGGTTACGATAACAACAAATAAAATCAAGAGAGCAGTGCAGTAGTCTCCCGTAAAGTCCGTTTCCGAGAGGAACAGAGGTCAACCCAAAAGGCAAAGCAAGATATTTGTATAAACTCACATAACTAAAAGAAGACCAAGTCTAGGAGGTCGAAACAAAAACCACGTTACTGAAACACCACAAAACGCCCACCTAACACCTAGACAGCCCACTCAAAGTCGAAACATCCACCACAGCGATCGTTTGCAAGCTTCAATATATTTAAACACTAAGCTGTGTAAAATTTCCATTTTAATGGTTTACTTTGGGATGAAGTCTATTTTACTAATTAAAACTAGTTGTAGAGCCTGCCTGTCCACCCTCAGGCTCTTCAACCTCGGACTTCAGGAGAGGATTAGTCGGGGAGGCTTTACTAGGCATCATATACGTAGAGGAAGTAGGGGCGAGCTGATGGAACGAAAGCCAACGTCATCCTAAAAATGTATTCTTGAACCCCTCACGCATTGAACTCGAGTCCGATTCATTTACTTCCTCCCCCTATAAAGGCAACCTTAAGCACACTAGTATGCACTCTGCTAATCATCTTGTAAAATACAAGTATCACAACCTCAATGTGTTTTTTCCGCTTTTTAAAAGCAAACTGATAATCCCTAAGTCGAAAAAGTCAACCCAACAACTGCATATTACTGCGCTATCTATTCTTCACTTTGCCGGGAAAGATAAAGCTGCCCCGTAATATTTAAAAGGAAAGGAAGAATTAAGGTTTTTGTAACATTTTTGCGTAGCAGGTCAAAGAAGGATTAAGTATAGTTGATTACTTGCATCCTGGGAGGAAGGGAAGAAGTTGGACCTTGGCTCCACCCAATGATCGGCTTACCTAACCTTAGGCAAGATTAATGTCAAATTGACCGTCGTTCATATAGGTAGTCGCATAAGCAAGGCACTACAGCTCTAAAACCAAACGAAGACACTTTTGGCCAAAATATACATAGTTGGAAATCATTAGATTTCAGGACTTGCCATCACGGCCAAACAGCCGACCCACCAAGTGGACGTAAAATGTCTTATCACCGAACTGTTTCCTTATCTAAGATCACTTATCAAATGATCGACCAGTATAAAATATTTTTCCCAATTATGCTTAGGAATTTTGTTGCGAAGTAAGAGCAAGCACCATAACGTAGGCAACGATGTCCTTATAGCAGAATGGATTGTTGTTAGTCCACGGAAGATTCGCGAGTCTTTAGTCGGGTTGCCTTGGCTTGGCCCTACAAATCCACTGCCCGATGGTCCTCTTTAAGTAGACATACATTTCATAGTCCATATCGCCGCATGCTTCTAGTCCTCACTCTGACTCTCTATCAAATCTCCACCGTCAAATTGCAGATAACTGCAAGTCAGGTCTAAAACTAGCACCATTATATTGCGCCTTGATAGGACAAGTGGTTATAAGTAAAAATACCATCCATCCGCCGTGTTCGCATGCATCGGTTGTCTCCTATGACTTTCCAGAGCCGTAAGGAGTCACAAAGGTCTTGCAATGCTGTGTTGTGGTTTTAAAATTAGTAAGAAGGTGGTAGGTGTCATCAAACAAGTGGAGTACAGGTAAAAGTTGTACAGCTGCTATTAGGGCGAAGAGGCCTGCATCGGTTCTGGTTTCATAGTCTAATTCTGGACTCCAGCTAACATTCTCATGTAAAAACCGTGTTGCTGTACAAAATTGAAGTTTTGAAGAGATACAATCGCAGAATTACTATGATTGCCTTCCCTGAATAAGTACTAAAGGACGTGGACATTTTGAATGCCCAATTTTGTTTAGAGGAGAAAATATCTGTAGCTCATTTTGTCCTTGTCTAATTCTTGGTGTAACATGGTTTTATTTTGCTATCTCTGATTGGACTGATCCCCGTGCCATGTCGGGAACCTAGGGCTCTTTCTGTTCTCCGAGTTCATGTGATTGTTTGAGCGCCGTGCTTTCTTTCGTCTTAGTGTTCCACAGTATTCTTCTCACAATCGAATAAAAATAGTGGCCCCCAGTACTTCATTAAATTATCTACTACCAAAGTGAAAAGTTATTTAAGCGCATTCGTAGCAAAACATTTGACTTTGCAAAATTTTTCTTGCAATCGTATTGCTCTTCGTTCTTCTGCTAGGAGAATAATCCTCCAAAGTACCGGAATGGAAAAAGCACCGCTGCTACAAATAGCTTTGTTAGCTGACAAATGGTACGCCATGTTGAAGGAAGCTTAGCTCTGTCTTCTTTACGTAAACACTCAGGTTGTTAAGGCTCATTGTTTCCGGGGTATCCTCGTAAATTCTGATTACTGAGGGAAAATGAGTCTGGATCGAATCATTCGGATACACAATAAGACGGGTGAAAAGGTGCCTTTTTCCCCCTGAGTCAACGATTAACTCAGCACACTCACGTCATCATAATGTTCGCTTGTAATATTGGCGAATAAATTGACTCCAACTTGCATGTTGATCTCATGCAACGCTGAGAGGTGGTAAGATCAGAAAAATTTACTTAAATGTTAACAAAGTGATGCCGACTCGTGGAACTTTGGTGATGATGCTTGTCGAGTGCACTTTGTCCTATGAACCAATGGTTGAGTGATGGAAGAGTGTTTCGTCTAGTTAGACCTAAGTAAACAAAAGAGGCACTGCTCTGCGTTATAACAAAAGCATAGTAGACTTCTCAACCTGATTGGCGATTACTACGCGCCTTCTATCAGAAATATTCAAATAATATTCGCCCATAAGGTGCTGTAGAACTGACAGCAGTGTAAATTGAAGTAGAAATGAAAAAATGAAATAAAACTTTGTTAGATTGGGTATGTGGTGAACGGACTTTTGATGTTAGGCCTATTCTGACAACTGAAATTCTGCAAAAGGAAAAGGTTAGATCTGTCAAAAGGTTGTAGCCTATGGAACGCCTTTAGCTCTGTTCAGCGAAAATATTGCAGTCTATAAAACTTCATAGGCTTTATACATCCTTAGATGGGATCTCAAATCAATTTGATTGCTGCTGCCGTTTTCTGTTGTCTTAACCACTCCAACCGTTGACACTACGTTCTCCAACGGGGATGGGGCTGATGGCAGCGATTAAATAGAAGGCACTGAAAGGAGTGATGACGACCTTGAGAACCGAAGCAACTTGTTTTGGACGCATGAGTTCCCCTTCCGCCACAGAGACAGTGGACTTGTTCATATTGAAATTAGTCTTTATTCGCTACGTTCTATCCCACCTTTCCAGGCATAAATTGCAGACCAAAACTCAAAAGATAGCTTTCTTCATCATTAAATTCAAATAACATACATTTAAGGGGAAAGGGCATAAGAAAAAGTACTTGATGCCACTTTGAACCAAAGACCCTACGAAGCGCCAGCCAGAAACCATGCGGTAGCAGCAGTGTCAACGATGCCTCGAAATCACGACACCCCCAAAGTCTTCACAATAACTACCGACTAACCTCAAGATGCCGACCCACAAACACGTCCATCCCCCATGTGCTGACGGGCCTCAAATAGTCATGCTTCGGCACATTGCCATCAATTTCAATGTTTGCACCACCATAAGTGATGGCACTTTCTCCTCCATCATCTCTATATACCTTTATCCTGCCCACTACTGCTCTCCATTATGCAGTCTTCTTTGTGTCACCTAACATGCAGTGATAAGAAGTAACTACCATTAAATTAACTGCAGTAATATTAAAGCAGCACTTCCGTTTAACTCTTCATACTTCCGCCAACGCTTTCGGGAGGGAGTATAAAGGTTGGTGTTCTCTACTAAACATTTATGTTCCTGCTAAAATTGCCTATGAAGTAAATTTTTATTCAGTCATTAATCGTGGGTTTTACATTTCGTAGAGAAGATTGGAAGTGCTGACTTCGATTACACGGACTTGCCATTCTTCTGATCACTTCATTTTTTGTAGTCATTTTCCAGAGCATCCCAATGTTCCAGCTAACTTGCAAATTTCACTCTCTTTATTAGCAAAATCATTCAACACGGAACTTTTAGTGTTGTGAGTATTGGAGACCGAGGAGGGAGAAAGGCCAAAGTGGTGAGTGGGCTCTCCCTCTTCCGGTCGCGTTGACTGGCGACTTAATTAAACCTAGGAGCATTCAAGCGTTAAGCTGTCCCGTCAAAGCATCTGCAGCTTCTTGCAGAGTGACCCTTTACCTTCTTCCTGTTTCGCGCGAGAGAACCTTCCCGCTTTCAAATAGTTCTCATCCCCTCCCATATTCTGTGCTTAGCCAGTGAAAGAAAACCTTCAATGAGTAGCTGCACCGTCTTCACCTTCGATCGCATTTGGGTTGCATCTAACTACTTACAAGGATCGTGTATGCAAATAAAATCGTGTTTCGGCTTTGGTTCCACATGAGGTGTGGTTTTAGCCTAGGTTAGCGTAACAATTCATTTTTAGCCCCTTTACTCGCCATGATTTTAATTACCCATCTTTAGCACCTTCCGCGACATTATTTTAATTTTCTGAATAGCCGTCCCATTTTACGTGCTTATTAGAGCACAAATTGTACTGTTTTCGCGGTTTAGGTGTTACTTTTCCAGCAAAAAAATAAAACCCACATAAGTTAAAACCTAGCACTAAAGTGAATTTCGAACTGTGATCTTCGAAATGTGAGAAGTCCGCCTCCCTGAAGTTGCTGTTGAATTGTTCTTGACGTAACCCGATACCGTGTTGAAGAGGCAATTCCAATGGGACACGTCGACTAACTATTCTAGAGCAGAAACTACTCATTTCTTTTTGTCGTCACTCCAGTCGGCAAATTTGTTTGCGC
Organism: Hydatigera taeniaeformis; assembly: GCA_900622495.1. NCBI lineage: Eukaryota > Metazoa > Platyhelminthes > Cestoda > Cyclophyllidea > Taeniidae > Hydatigera > Hydatigera taeniaeformis. The sequence continues at coordinate 103,197 of UYWX01020368.1, read as the reverse complement.
ATCTTTAACACTCACGGCCATTAAGTCGATTCAGTAAGACTCGCATCGCTTAAGGTTAAGTGATAGTTGGGGTCAATGACCTCAATTTTGTGATTGATTTCCTCGTCGATTGACCAAAATGTTGTAGTTTGGGGCTGGTGATAAACTCAACACTTCGTTTTTCCTTGATGAACATTGCTGTTTTGATGATCATACGCTAGGATAAAGTACGCAAGCTGAGGAAAAATGATATAAAAGACCACTCATTGTAGAGGCCATGACTTTGTTCTGTGTACATCAAGCATAATTGAGTATCTGGTCTACTGTGAAAGGTTTTATTTTATTTGTACAACATAAAACCTTTTAACCTTAAAGCTTTTGTGGGCTTTACAAGGAGGACTGTGGGATGTTATAGGGCTTGGACTTTTATGTCACAATGAGGAGAACCAGTAATATTCCCATCACCTGTGGACGTACGGTCCGCGTTCACGCAGAAAACAAGCCTGTGCAAGTACACATTCCTGCGTTGTAGGAGCCGCCTTCGGAAATGATGGGGTGGAGGCAGCAGAAGTGGGATGAGTGGGGGCGAGATTAAAGATGGGTGTGCGCGTGTGTTCTTCCCCACTAGAGTCATCAGATGAGTGCAAGCGGTGGAGAGGTGTGAAATTGGGCAGGAGGGACAACTGAATGACTTACCGCAGACATTCGAGAATCGCGATGTTACCTTGCCTATCTGTCTTCGCCCTCGCCCACGCGCATGAGAATACGAGTGTTATTTTTCACCTTTCAATCGTCTTAAGGAGAGGTCTATAACTTGAATAAATTCTGTCCCACACGAGTGGGGCGAAAGTCGTGAGATGTTATGCACACACCCTCACCCAACGCGTTCCTCTTCTGCTCACTTTCGTGCTGACCTTAGTGTCGCCAAAGCCTAACTCACTGATTAATTTCGTTCTCAACATTAGGAGCAAAGAGGTGGTGGCCAATGGAGATTTGGAGTCAAATGCTATGGCCTTGTTAGCCAAAACTATTATAACACATTGCGAACCTTAATTTTGGGTGAAAATCAGATCATTTTCCACAGCCATTGGTTACATAATAATGGATACCACTTTCCTGCCTCGGCCACATACCGTTAAAAATGGTTTGGCTTCCAGCTTCAGCAAAAAAGTGTACTGTAGCATCTACTTTTGTTTAATTTTTTTCTAGTACAGCGATTTGTGAAGGGCAAATGCTGAGTGTCATGCTTCAGCCACTAAAATTTGAGAATGGAGTTGCTCGAGTAGACAAAAGTGCACAGCGCAACCATGCTGAAGGGCATTTCGGCGGATGTAAATGGGGTCTTGTCCATTTGAATGAAGCCATCATAACAGAATCGTTTGGCTCTGAAGTGTTGAGTGCTTGGACATTCCAACAAGGAGCTCTCAGCGCATCCATAAACATATATTGTCAAAGAAACTTAAATGACGTTAGTAACTACGTCTTCACCTGCGGGGCTTTTTGGACTGTAATGAACACTCCCCCACCGTCACCCTATTACCAAGTCCACTTCATTTGGTTGTTTCGAGCGCTGATGTAGCAACCCTGTCTAAGGCCAAATCAGGCGGCTTTTTATGCTCCGCGCAACACCATCAAACTGACAAATCTAATCGTAATAATTTAAATCGACTCATGCCATCTGAGGTCTACACAATTTGTTAGCTGAATAAGTCACTCTAGAGATTTGCTCCCACGCTGCTATTAAAGTGTACTGCAAAATTTTACCGAAAATGCCTTGTTTTTGCCGCAGTGGCATAGAGTCGACGCACATCCCGATAAAGGTGCATTAATTTTGGCTCGATTGCAGCCACCATTACATGATCGTGAATGTAGACACCAGTTTCACGTATCAACCGCTTAATTTTTTTAAATGAGAGAAAATAACCATTCAAAATGGTTACAATATTTATTAGTTGATAATCAGCCTCTGTTTTAATGTTACGGTGAACATGGCGTTGAGTCTTTTGATACAAGGGTTCGGCTATCAGAACAGGGCTGTGGCTTTGCTGTGTACGATGTCGATGGAGGGAGGAAAGGGTGGGGAGAGGGATAAGCTGATGATCGTCGAATCATTTCTAATCAGCACGTAGTTATAACTCAGCTGAGTGGTTTCATTGAAGACATTGGGCTAGCTACAACGGATGGGAATCAGCATTGCCGATTCTCCTCTGACCCTCAAGTTAACTGAGAGCCTCTGAAAGTGTACCAATAATAGCCATTGTTAATTCGTAAAAATATTCCTTATTAGTAACTTAGTAAGAGCTGCGTTTGTGAAACTGTAGTTGTAGATATTATGTAGGGCATTTCTATTTTCGATGACAAAGAAAAAAACCACATTCCTTCCTATCTTATCCATTTGAAGTATTCGAGCACGAATTCAAATATTTTGCAAGCATTTTCAGAATGTCGCACTCACGCACTTTTATTTCTTCGTCCACCTACAATATCAAAGACCACGTCAGAATTATTTTGAGCGAAAGAAGAAATCACCTACTTTGCTTACCCATTCCTAAGGTTGAGGCCAAATGTAAGATAAGCAGCGCTCATGTAGAAGAAGTAGGATCTTCCAATTTAAATCTATCAAGTTGAGCAATGTATAAGTGACTCAGTCCTTGTTATCTTTTGCGCTTATCCTAAATTTTTCCATCAATATACCGTTAGCTGGAGCATCTGTATCCGTAATCCAATGGACTCATGGATGCCCGGTCAGCCATCTCCTCCCTCTTCGCCTACCTTGCATGCTAATTGAATAGTCCCATCTGCTCCCTTCATCCCCTCCCTCCATTGCGAGGATGGCACTATCAACTCACCTGAACCCACCGCTCCCACTATAAAATGATCAAACGGGTAGCACCCAGCAACCACCACCACGACCATATCAATCAAGCTAGTGGCTGCGCATATGCTGATTATGAAGGAATAAATAAACAATGGTCTGTGTGGGCTTTCAACCTAATGAATTTTCTAGCCTCTCTGACTCGCTGCGACTTGTCCACGTGCGTTCGCATGCCCTTGCGCACGTTCGTGGCTTCCTGCTCTACTCAAACCGAAGGACGTGAAGTTTTGACGCTTAAATTAACTCATCGCAAACATAAATCATATTCTTTCAGAAATACATATGCCTCATTGTTTTTGGAATCCACTCAAAGCATTGTCTCGAGGCTGTTTGATTTATCTTCTTCGGTTTCTTTTAAACAGGACATTGCTAGCGAAGTATCATCAACATCAAGCAAAACCTGCATTTCTTTTGTCTACACTTTTAACAGTGTTTTTTTGTGGTCAAAACAATGAGCGCCACATTTTTAACCTTTCAACAATTTCCAGGTACGCAAAGGTGGTGGCCTTAAGTCCTCACTTTTATCTTTGTGGAAACCTGGTTTCACAGAACTAGTTCAAAGCAAAATTAGAATGTAGCCTAATGCTTCTTTAAAACCATTTATGGGTAGCAAAAAGGTATGGGTGATTAATATGATGGTTCAATTCTAGAGAATAAAATAGCAGCATTAATTATAATGAAATTGTTGGATCATTGTTGGCTAACATTTCGCTACTGTGGTAATTTTTAGTGGATACCAAGTCAAAAAGACTTCAAAAACAAAAGGTGCAAAAGTTATTTTTCAAATGCCAACTCGTCCTTAGCTCGTAGCCCCATCTATAAGCTAAACCGATGTCTCATTCCGTAAAGACAAATTTTACCTGTTGTTGGCACGGGGACCAATCACTTTTACTTGACCATTTATACCATCGCTCCTTTTCCAAAGAGAAATTATGAGAGAAATGAAGACTCAACATTTTTTTGAGAAAACATGGGCTGTAAAAAAGACGCTGGTATAGGCTTATGAAAATTAGGCATCACGTCTCACATATGTAAAATAGATCAAGGAGGGAGAGGTCAGGTTGCTTGCGAGACAAAGAAACCAATCAAAGTGTATTGTGTTTTTTTTCCTGTACTCATGTCCACGTGGATCGAAGATGATTGTGAAAGAGTCCTCTGTACAAAGTGGGACCAAAAACCTATCTTAAACTGAGTATATAGCTGTCTCAGGCAGGGTGGCCGGAGGATAGGGCGCCACTACCTCTGTCGGTTTATCTACCGATTGCAGATGAGGCAGAAGGTAGTCAGGAGGCGTAGTTAGCACCAAGCAAGAGGAATGCGACGGCGGCTGTGATGGCGGGGCCTGAGGAGGATATTCACAAGCCTCTACAGCGTTCGGTTGAGGGAAACTACCCTCAAAGTAGAGAGTTGATGAGTTCTCATGGAAAAAGCCTCCACTGCTAGGGTAGGGGGAATTGGTAATTTGATGCGTCCCGTCAGCTGCGCTACCACCTCCTCCACAGAAGGGGGGAGTGCTATAACCGGATCCACCTTCTCCACCACGCATAGAGTTTTCGCTCATATCGCCCCCGTTCTCAAAAGCTGCCGGATTAAGACGCTTCTGCTTTTGGCGTCGATTGCAGAACCACACCCTCACAACCTCTTTTTCTAGTCCAAGGGTATCCGCCAAGTTGGTAATGTCCTGCGCAGCAGGTTTGGGTTGCCTAATGAAATGACCTTCCAGTACTCCTTTTACTCCCACTTCGATGCTGGTGCGCTTTTTCCGTTTTCTCCCTTGAGTGGTTACCTTGTCGAAGTTACTAGTTGTGCTAGTGCAACAGTCGGCCTCGTGAAGCCACTTCTGCAGCAGGGGTTTGAGCTTGCACATGTTCTTAAAGGATAGCTGTAGGGCTTCAAATCGACATATAGTCGTCTGACTAAAGACATTTCCATAGAGGGTGCCAAGTGCTAAGCCCACATCAGCTTGTGTATAGCCCATTTTGATCCGTCGTTGTTTAAATAGCTTCGCAAAGTGTTCCAAATCATCAGAAGAAGGAAATTCTTCCTGAGGCTGAGAAAGATTCTCACCTCCTGAGTTGGGTGACGACGCAGTGCCAACCTGAGATAGATCAAAATCGGCATTGTCGGCTTGAGGGATGAGCCTGTAGGCAGCTGGAAGAGAAAACGGAGGAAGGAGGGGGAATCCGGTGGAAATTGCGTCCTCATTTGGAGACTTCATAACATCAGGCTCCGCACTTGGTAAAACCGTCGAAAGCTGTTCGGAAATCAGTGAGTTAGTGACATTTGCAGGAGGCGGCGGTGCCTGGTGCTGTGCTTGAGGTGGAGCAATATATGGGGAGGGGTTCCAAACTTCTCCCTCCTTAAAACACAGCGGAAGCGATTCAATGCCAGCGGAGCGCAGGAGGTGGTTCACTTTGGTCTCAGGCTCACTGCCCGAATTATTGGCGGCATTTAGGTCGGACTCCAGAGAGGAGGTCGAAATCGTTGCAGTTGATTGGTCTTCGGGCTGAAAATGTACCAGTGGCAAATGCCCATTTATGGAAAAGGGATACGGAGGCTTCATCTCATCACCTTGCGTCACATACTCCTCCGTTTCAGGAGCCTGGAATGTGTGCTGATTAGATCCTTCTGTTGAACCTCTAAAGGGCGTTTCATAGACATTATCAGGACGCGGCAAAGAGTAGAGCAAAAGATCAGGTTTGGTTTCCTCTATAATCAGGGACTGGGTTTCCTGTACGCCTCTTGACCAGCACGGATTGTACTCAGCAGTTGAGAATTGAGTGTAGGCTTCAGGAGGGAAGGGAGAGGTGCTCTTCCAGACCTCATCATTCTCTGGATTCCAGGGTAGTACATGATTCACACCGAGAAAATTTTGGTGTGGTGGAAAGAGTCCTGGATACTGTGCTTCATGCCCAGTAGTGTAGACGGAAAATCCAGGTTGTTCAAATTGCCAGGAAGGCACAAACTGTTGTGCTGGGTCTAGAGCCATGGAGTTGACGGGATAGGCCGTGCCTTGCTCTTCGGTCCCCTCAGCTCCCGCCTCGAGGTGGTAAAAGGCGTTACCCTTTTTGCTACCGCGTTTCCGCCCATCCTGGCCGTTGCTGCTACCATCAAGGATGGGAGATGTGGGCTTTAGACAGTCAGGTGACTGATTGGGAGGAAAATCGATGGTGCTTTGGTGGCGCGGATGCTGATTAGGATCGTCGCTGCATATCATTTTGTGGTCGACTGCCCGAAGCTGCCTTAATCTTGGTGCGGGTGTGTGCGAGCAGTGGCTGTGCTTGTGCGCACGTGCGTCCTATCGCTGTGATGCGCCAAAGCAATCACACGGACCCTCTTGCGCTTCGTGAAAGCTGTAACCAATCAAAAGCTCCATTTTTGCGTGTACGCGCTCGTGCACTCACCAGCCAACTGCGAAGCCGTCACGCGAAGCAAAACTGTTCTCCCGCTCATGCTCGTGTGCGCTCTCCGCTTTAAGATTAGTAGCAGGGATTAATTCGTGTAAACTAACTCTAGGTGACCAACTTTCAACGGACATACCCAAATATTGAGGAAGCAAATAAACGCGTTTCCAAAGGTGTAAATGCTTTCATGGTAGACATAGTTTTGGCCAGTTGTCACAAGTTAGCGTGTGTTTCTCAAACAGTAAGCAGTGACAAATTAACCCAGAGTTATTATCCTGAGTCATAAATGTTAGTTTATTTGAGACGAAGCAAAGTACGGACCAAGTTAGGAAGGCAATGAAAAGAAAAACAAGGATGGCCATTTGTCGACTCACGCGCTTCGGATCTTAGGAATACATGAGTTCTTCCCTGAAGTCAAACATCCCATTAGAATATAAAGATAACTTATTTTTCGTAATAATTGTTGAGGAAGACTGGTGTTTCTGATGTCTATTGAGTGAGCCACAGATGCATTTCGTTTTGTCACTATTCGCTTAGACATCTAAATAAAATATTATATGCTTTTTGAGCTAAGCGGTCGGTGTACTAATAGCAGTTTGTAGTTCATTACAACTTTAAAGCAAGTGCTGGGAGCAGGACTTGTGATCTACCGTTATGAAAATCTGAGGAAAATGATCACTCTGAATGTCATTCAAATGACTCTGCAACCAATAGGAGTAGGAAATCCCTTTTATAGAAAGGGAAAATGGAAATCAGTTCTCAAAATGACACTTTCAGAACTATTCGCCAACTTACAATTAATTAAATTCTGCATTGCAAAATAAGGTTTCAAGCATACTTTTTTGTTTCAGATTTTGGTGTCTATTTACAGCCAAATTGTTCTTATCAGTAATACAATCAAAACAAGAGATTATAGATAAGGGTGCTAAATTTGGTCTTATTTAAATTTCCTATGCTTGCTTTAAAAATTAGGTTTGCAAAATTTCGTGATCTCAATAACACTGAACAGTAAATTTGTGCCCATTCAGCCCATTTGCACCTCTTTCCTTGTTAGAGTCTCAAATTAATCTGTAAAGTTGTACAAACTTGATAACATCAAACTCGAGTTGAGATATGGCAACTGAGAGCAATCACCTTATTCTACCAAAATAGTTGGAAAACTAGCTTAAATTTAGGGTCGTTGTCTCAGATTGTTTTGGCATTAAAATACTAGACCACTTGCGAGTTTGGTTAGTAGCCTTCGAGGCTGGGTTCTGATGGACACTCTAGTGCCTGTTTTGACACCAGACCACGCGACCAGCACCTGCCCATGGGGGTAAGGGTGTAGGGTGGGCGAAGACATGCTCCACTCACCTCTTTCTTTCTCTTCCTTGTGGTGGTGTTGGGCAGCCGACCAGCCACCTGTGGCTTGTCAACGTGACAACTCGCGTTATCACTCTCCCCGTGGGTCCGCACACCGCAAACACACGTACACATACCCACTCGTGTCACACTCATTTGATTTGCAAATCAGCCTCTCTCCCCTTGCTCTGTGTAGTTATCACTCTAGTGGGAGATGGGGCAAGGGACCCCACAAGTAGCCTCCGCCCTCCTTTCCCCCTGCCCCGCCGTCCATTGGTGTCCCGCTTTGATCGAGGGTGCGGATAACCATAAATCTGAAGGCGACTGCACCACTTGGGTCGAAAGGACACAATGGTGGGAGGGGTGAGAGTGGCGAGGAAGGGAAGCGAGGAGTCTGGTGAACAATCTGCAAAAGGGTTGACAAATTACATGTTTTAATAAGACTTCACACCCTGTTTATGAAGAGCACGTCCAGTAGTGCCTTTTGGATGTTAAGTTTTACAGGATGCTTCAGACCTGTGGATTTTAATAGCACAATTTTGGGCCTGAAATTTCGCTATGAAATATCTACAGCATAAATTGTCTAGTTGCATCACAGCCGTTTCGTTACTCAAGATTTTTTTTATTTCGGGCCCAAATTCAAGCAAAGTAACGTTCAATTACTAAAGCCTTAACCTCAAAAAACCTTCAAATGAAATTTTAGCCTGCAGTTTGCTATAAAGAAGTTAAAAAATCAGCTTATTTTTGTTTTATTGAGAAGGCAAAGAAGTTATTGCATGAAACAAAAGCTCAAAAGCCCTAATGTTTTCTTTATTCTTACGGAGTACGAAATGGTGTGTGTGCGTGACCATTATTGTTGACCTCGAGATTTGACCTCTCAGATTTGCTAACTGCATGGGTTTAGGAATTCAAACGAAATTTTTCAGTTGCAATTTTATGCAGTTTGTATAACTAACTGGATTTGTACATATATCAGCCCAATTGCTACTCGGAATATTTCGCTATTAACATTTCGCCAGGATCTAGAGGAAGTTTACTCACAAGTAAGTAGCATTTGCTGACTGTAAAACAAAACGGCCAGAATCTAGTCGGCTCTTCCAGTTACCGGTGTGCGGCTGATTGTTACGACTGATTGCACATTCCCCGCTGGGGTTATTTTAATAAAGCGCTATGCTCCTACAAGTTTAGGTCATTTACGACCGCTTCTAACGAATGAGCATTTTTATCACCCAAAACGTGTGTAGGAAAAAGCACTTTTGGCGTCATTACACAGCACCAGGGAATGAGACAAAGGTGTGTGTGCGAATGAGTGTAAAAGCGAGTTAGAGCGATCATTTTTTGTGAAAGTGCCTCTCAAGAGCGGGTCAAAGTGACAAACACACAAGAGCACATGCGGTGTGCAGGAGAGAGCTCATTTGAATTGGTAATTTGATGTTCGTGCGCGTATTCGTGGGTGCGTGTACACGAGATGGCCCATTTTGCAACGTGACATGCAAAAATTGTTGGCAAGTTGAGTGCCAGACTGTGCGATTATGTCATTTAGAGATGAATAGTCACAGAGCTCAGCGCTGCTCTGCAGGAGACAACTCGCTTTCACACGTCTGCTCATCGAAACCAATTCCACTTACCAAGTACTGCAAAATTATCTTAGCTAGCACTGTCTAGCAGTGGGTTATAACTACTGTATTTGCCACAACAAGAGCTGGGAAAGATAAGTGTTTGTTACTGATAAAGTGGTGAAATAGCATTGCATTACATTCCACATACTTATGCATTACAAAGGTTTGAGCAGATCCAAGACACGGAGGATTATATGGAGCTTCACTAAACTACACTACTTGTAGAATGTTTGAAGCCAGCTTTCTAGAGTTTTGATTGTAAAGACCACTAATGGTCGACACTTTGGGTGGCCCTTGCTATTTCAATTCCCCAGGGTATGTGACTACTACTAGTCTTTATCCTCTATAAACAATCTGATAGCCTACCGAGGATTATGGACATGCGACAAAAGCGGTTTATATTTGCTAGTGAGCTTTGTTCAATTTTTGTGTAAACAATTGAATTTTTTGACCATGATGGACCGCAAAATTTGACGTTTGGAGATGGGGAGGACCTTTCAACAGGAGACCTGTTAAGAGCTACTTTCGTCATCGGCTATGAACACTCTAATCGAGACTAGCTGTTAGCAACGACACTGAGCACAAGCAGCATACCAGCAATCAGGTATACTGCAATAGTCTTTTACTTTCCCATAAACCTTCCAGGTTGTTGTGTTATAAGTTGACAAGCATTTTAGCCTAGAAGGTAAGTAGTTTAATCTTTTATACTTGTGAAGCTCCCTCGATCTATAAATAGTGGATTTAATGGATGTTTAAAGTGAAACCGCATCTTTCAATCACCTTATTTTGATTAAATTCGGGTTAACAAATTATCACTATTTGGGCAAGGTGGATAGTTGTGAACTCAACTTGTATTTGCTAAACCTGTGTGATTGGCGAAACCAACTTGCTACTAGGACAGTGGGAGCGTTCTTCAATCGCTTTGCTGGAGTGTCTTTTGAAAATCAAATTAAGAATATTCTGAGGATAGCACATTTTTGCCCAATAGCAACAGCATAAATGTGCAATCTTTGGCCATCACCACCAAAATGCAACATTTAAACCAGTAGTTTTGACACTAACCAAGAGATCTCGTCTTAACGGTGCCAATACAAGCGGATGGTTCTTACAAATTGGAGATGTAATGAAGAGCGTTGCTGCTGATATGACATTCGAGCAGTAGTTCATTTGAAATGGTGGACATACATTAGCGGTCATCATAAATTGTATTACCAAGCTAGAGACTTATCTGAAAGTCTAACTTAAGGGCTTGAAAATTTAAATTCCATGGTTGCGGCAAATAAAAGCATAAGTTCGTGAACAATGCCCAACCACAACGTTCATTTCTTGCTTTAGCCTATGAACTCTTGATAAAATCGAATCAGTTGAGGTCATTGAAAAGGCGTTTTGGCATTTTGCCCCTGGCATTCCTTAAATGCTGTCGCCTTAGGCAGTAATGAAACCGTTTCCATATTTGCGGAAGATACAATCATTTTCAAAAAGGTTACGTAGAAATTGGATTCAAAGCGTCACTTCAGTTCTTTATGCAACAACAAAATTGCTTTTTTTGCTTTGGAGGGGATAAAGTCTTGTTGGGCCACGTTTGTTAGCAACTCGCAGCACTTTCCTATCTATTTTAAATTGGTTGTTAAACAGCAAGAAATGGCATCATTCACACGTAGCAGTGAGGCAAACAGGGAGAGTAAGATTGAAGGTAAGATGAGATCATTTTCTCTCTCCACTCAGTAGGGAGTCAAAATCACCGACAACTGTTTTTAGGAGTAACGCACATTATACGAACAGACTTGTTTAAAGATTATTTCGTACAACCTTGTAATTTTCAGCACGCAGATAGTCTTTTGCTACAATTCGTCGTTTCTAAACAAGTGAACAGCAACACACGTACATTTGCTAAGAAGTGTTTTAGTTTTTTGGAAAAATAGATCATCTGTGGGTAATCAGTGACGTCATTGTTCGGTAAAGAATCTTTGAATTTGGAAGCCACTTTCCATTAGGAGTGTGTCAAGTGAACAAAGTTCCGTGTTTTAAACAAACTTAGTAAGAGCGAAGAAAAGGAGTGATCTTTCAAATACCGCCACCTGTTGACTCGTACTCTCGTTTCGGTTTTTTTTACCGTTACTTCCAGGCCAACTTTTCCGTGTTAATGTTGAATTCGTCTTCCTGATAGCGACGCAGCCGCATGGACCCATAATGGAATGATCAGCCGCCAGAGTTACTCCACTTGTTGAGATCATTTCCCGACTCTCCACTAGGTGAGGGTTTGTCACGATAAGAAGATATTATGGAGCACAATAACGTACACTGATTTGATGAACTGGTCCCTTGCCACGACTTAATTGCAACGTGCTAGTAAGTCGTCGCAACAGGATGAAATGAAAATTGCGTCATTCTTTTCAATCAAATTGCACTCGATGCAATAATCATTCGCACAAGTATTTTTAGTCTAACCAGGAATGGGTATTATGGTGGTGTTGATTTTTAAAATGCTGTCTGCGAGAGAGGATATTTCGTGTTGTTTGTGCAGACGAAAAACCGCTCTCATTACTTTGCTGTTCCAATCCTGGGGGAGAAAAATAAGCAGAAGGTAAGGTGGAGCCTTTTATATCGCGCGTAATAAATGGTGGCACTCGAAGAGAAACAAAAAGAAAGCTAAACATCGGCCGAATAAGGACGACATAACAACTTGTTAAACTAGTTCTCCTTAAAACTACACTGTGCAATGATTAAAAAGGGCCGATGTTTCTTATAAGTGAATACTTTGAGAATCTCGTGTAAAAAGTTGTGGTGGTCCGCACGGTGTCACTGGCATGGCTGCATGCGAAACCGTGATAAGGGCACAGTGTAGAAAAGGGGGGCGAGTTATCCCTTTCAAATTGACGGAACGATTGGGCAATATTTAATTCTCGATCAGAAATGCAAATGTGCCCACTCGATCTTACGCCCCACGAAGAAGGGATGGATAAGAGTACGGGTAAACACCTGCCTTGCGATGAGAGGATGGGTGGGGCTCATCGAAACATCTGCGCAAATGGACACAAAAAGGTTTCAAAATATTTCTGTTATCTTTCAAGAGAGAGTTGTCGCACTTTACATCGGCAGCCTTTTGAATTTTCTTGGTTGAATGTATTTTTACATGTTCAAATATACAAAAGGCTCCTTTGCTCTGCATAATTGTAATTCTATCCATTTTGCCTAAAGTAGAGCATCCGAACTCGAAAACTACTGTGTTGTCTTAGATAATGAGATGCCAGTGCAAAAAAATAAACAAGGTAAACTAGCAATACTTTTTCATTTAAGCCTGTGAAAGCTTCAGTCACATCATTCGAGAAGGATTATGCAAGCTCACAACTGTTCGCATCATAAGTGACGGTGACAAAACTGGTTCCACCTCACATAGTCGTTAGGCCGAATATCACACACTATTAGGAGTGGTGACGAGACCGATGGGCAGGTGGGCGGTTGGGTCATGCACGTGTTGGAGGCCAGCAACTCCTCCAGACCTATAGTCTTAGCCCCCATCATCCTCCGCCTCCCCACGTCTCAGCTTGGACAATGTGGCTTCACCTCACACCAGTCTCATTAGTTATGCAAGACAACGCACGTCTGAGAAAGGTTATTTGCCTGATTGTAGGAAGTACGCTGTTACCAAGCCGGGTAGCGAAAACGAGGCCCACTCGGCCACGTGTATCTATAAAGTTACAGACTGCGTTAAGTGCTTTTCACTTTGATGACACAACTAAAAACTAAACATATCAGCGTATCACATTATTCCTACCGCTTGTTAAAAGTCTCCTTTTCTGTCAGATAAAACCTTCTAACTATGATGTAACAATCGCTACGTCAAAGCCTAACATTGTAGTGATTTTATCTGACTTCTTACCGTAGTCGAATCTCTGTCCCTTCTAAAAACAGCGCACATCATGACTGGTGTCAAGTATTTCCTCTTCTTCAAGCGCAGAGCCGGGGAATCATGCAATGTTTTGAGTTTTACATAGCGTTGTTGACAAATTTTTTGCTAGGAAACTAATCATAGCAATTAAAATCCAAAATGTTAGGAAGAAGACAGGAAGTATTTCTTTTCTTTGGATTTATAACAGCCTTAAGGCCAGGTTTATGCAACTCTCCTGTGTTTAGATTTTAAAACAAAAGATAAATGCGCAGAGGTCTCATTATTTACCACTTTATGTTTTGTCTCAGCTAAAGATATCTGGTAAAGTTGAATTTTACTGACCATAATAGGAACATTTTATTAAATTCGGACTTTAAATGAGTATATTGTCTACATTGAGCATGGTTAATCACATCTTCCACCATTTTTTTTCATTATCTCTATCATAAAAGTTGGAAATTGGGGAAGAGGCGGGCATTTATAACCATATAACGATCGACGGAAACTTAAATAGAAATTAAAATGCGATGTTAGATGTATAATTGACAGTCCTGAAGTAAATTAATTTGACAAAGCTCCAGAAACAAGTCATTTGACCCAAACTTGGTCACGAAGATGGTATATTCTTTGTGCATGAGCCACTTGAAGGCCTTAAATGAGTACATGAAAATGACTGCGTCCTAAAAAAGAGCTTTTCCAAACTATAAGACACGGCTAATCCGGGATCAAAAAACCATTACTGGCGGCGATCTCTGATTGGCTAATCCTCACAATCCTTTCGAGGCGTGAGGGTGGGGTCTAGAAGAGACACTGACGCGGATGTGAGGAGGATTAAGCCGTATTCAAAATTCAAGCTCGAAATTGGATATATGTTCATGGAGAGAAAAGGTAAATGCCTCGTGTTCACAATCTGTGAATGCTTGAGGTCCTCAGACCCCTTTTGATTGTATTCGATTTCCTAAATAAACAGTCACAGCACGAGTCTCGTGAGTGCAATACACCATAGTATGCGTTAGCAATGTCACACCCAGTGAAAAAATGGGGACTTTGACACATCTATGATGTCCGAGTTTTGCACTGTGAGAATGCCGATATATACTAAATTTTTGCAAATTAGACCAAGGCGCTCTTAACGAAATAAAGAATCTCACTATTTCAACCGATAAATCTCTTAGCAATTGATGAATTTATCTCCCTAGGGAAAAGGGAGTGTTGTCTACGCTTTGCAAAGATTTTCAGGAATCTAATAAAGTTAGCTAAACCTCGTGTATCCCAAGAGGCCATCAATTTTACTTTTATCAACTCAAAAACGATTGAGGTTACTGTAAACACTATTGTTGGCTGCACTCTGTGGGAACGCAAATTAGATGCAGTTGATTCACGTTTCAAAAGAATTTATTTAGGTAGGTTAGTGTTAACGCCTTACAAAGCTACTGTCCCTCCCGTTAAATATGAGCCGAACAACAAATAGGCGTTTCACGGAGCGCATTCAAGCTCAAAATATGGTATTCATGTGCAGTAACGGCTCCTGCCGCGATGCCGGTAGGCAAATAATCTTAACAAAACACCTCCAAAACTAGTGCCAAGTTTGCGTTGGTCCATTTAATCTCAAGTAGATCCAACGTTCTAAGCTTTATGGTCATTTGACTATGGAGGAAATTTTCCATTGGTTAAAATCGGAGGTTACTGAGTAGTATTTAATCTTTTAGTTTAGTTCAAAAGAATCACTCATTGAAACGTTTAGTAGCATACAACTTGAGTAATAAATACTACTGAAAATCTGAAAGGATATAGTTTCGGCAAGTGTATATAGAATCGAATAAGTGTGACTTATGCCAAAGAGCAGGATGGGCATTTTTTATGCGCTGATAACTAATTTGGAATTATGAATGCATTGTACTTATATTATATAAGTAGAGTGTCTGCCTATACAAATAGAAACAGGGAAGCATGAGACTTACAAATCCAGCCATTGCAGGATAGCCACGGATGTAGTGATGACTTAAAATGATGCTGACGACTTTAACAATCTGCGTCATTTGTAGAGGCCTGATACTACTTGCGCCTGAATAGAACCTTGTATTTATCATCTGTTGCATCCTCAAGTCATTTCCATACTTAAACAATCCTTAAAGCCTTAAAGCCACTTTTACAATATTGCTTTTAAAAATTAAAATTTGCATTAAGACCCGTTATTGGGAGACATTATTTTAAAAAATTTTAGATGTGTTTATCTCTTTACTTTCATTTATATCTGTGATAGCGCAGTCGTACGCGTTCGCATCCACTCTACCTCACTCTACTTTATCACCAGTCAGGATTCGCAATTTCATCCTATCCTTGTCCATGGTAGTCGGCGCCATCACTTTTAGAGAGGCGCAACCACACTTTTTATTGGATTAAAAGGAGATACAGTTCGAATTATAGCTAAAGACTCGAAACTCTGACTAGTGTTAACAAAAACAAATTGTAGCTTGGTTTACTAAATTCTTCATTGCTATCCTTTAGAGATATTCTTTAATTAATAGGTCCATTTAAATGAAACCTTGTAGTATAGATCCAGACACCGTTCCAAATGACGAGATGCGTTTCCTAGCGATTTAAAGGAGGAAGTAGTACCCGATACCTCAATGATAGCTTATCGTATCGGTGTCCATACCGTTTTTACCGAAAAGATGCAGAGTGCAACAGTTGTGACTTGTGTCCATTAAAATCTTTGGAAAAGTGTGTGAAGGTGACAATAAAGCATTCATTAATAAACAGTAGTAGACTTCATTAGACATTTTATACCTTTCCATGTCGCATAGACAGGCAGATAAGAGAGCATATTAAGATAGTCAGTAGAAGCATCACAGGAACAAGTAACATTCCAATCTAAGATAGGCTTAAAGAATCACCATCCAAACCTTTTCAGTGGGTATGTTAGCGTCACAGTGAAATTTTTGAAAATGGACAATGAAAAACGAAAGGAATGTTTAGAAGCCTGTCCAATAAACATCTAGGCGATGTTAAATTGTAGAGGCAGCAGAAATTGCTGTCGCATAGGTCGAACACACAAGGTTTTTTTGAAGATAACTTACCCTCACGCATTTTCGCCCAGCAGTCCTCTCCGTTGATTTTTACAAAAGATTCCAAACTATTTCAGGTGACCATTGAGACTTCAAGAAAGGTCAGGCAGAACTGTACGTTAATTGTTCTTTCGAAGCACCGCTGAAGTGTCACAAAAGACAACCATCCTCTAGGGCTCATTGTTGATAAGTCAACAACAAGCAGTCGCAGTTTAATCTCTGAATTTTGTGAAAATAATCTGTTGAACTCGAAATTATGAGATGAGCCATGGCATTAACTAAAATTGGCAAGCGGAAATTCATCACGATTCAGTATTAATGAGGCAGATCCTTGATGAATATGAGCAGGAGTTCCAAAGGAAGGTGTCACCAATGTGGAGAGGTGGAAAGAGAGAGAGAGAGAGAGAGGAGACATCAGTAGGCTTTGTGGCTAAAATTCAAGTGAAGTGTCCTTCCTCTTGCACTCTTTCTTTTCCCCCAGTCAAGAATTAGCATTTTCATCCCCTTCCGGAAACCACCAAAGGGAAGATGGTTGGGGAAGAGAAGGACGTGTGTGCGGGTGTGCGCGAATGTGTGGAGGTAAGGGGGAGAGGGGGAAGCGGAATGAGGAGGGGAGAGATTTCTCGATTATGCAAAGTGAGCAGTAGCGTCCGCGGCCGTGGTAACAGTAGCACCAGTAGTAGCCTGCCTGCGTGCCTACTGAACGGCCATCTGGCCAGCCAGTCAGCTAACCAACCATCCCAGTAGCATCGGCCTCATATGCAATTCAAATGAGGGAAAGGGAGAGGGCAGTTGGAGGGAAATTGCCTCAAAACATTCACTACAGCAGCATTAGGCCATCAACAGAGGCGTTTGCCTTTGTTGACACCGATGTTTATTTGAGGCACTAACTAAATAGACTACTTTCATTACCTGCTATCCACCAGCGAGCTGTTACTTTTAGTTTAAGTACAACACTAAGTGATGTCAACAATCTCCAAAAGCCCTCTTTT